>JAGXEW010001153.1:0-28674 GCA_030684275.1 Acipenser oxyrinchus oxyrinchus | reverse complement strand
CCTGAAAATCCTTTCTTTTTTTTTCTTCAGAAAGGTAGCCCGGCTTTGCTGTTGGAATGCACTCACAAGAAATAATGTAGAAAGTTGGTATAGTACCGTACCTGTACATTATTCCACTTCTATTGTATTTTAATACCTCGGGAAAGCTTGACTTTATACTCACTTTACTGTTGTAAAGTAAAGCAAAAATTTGGAGAGGACCTCCAAATATTGCAAGGATCCATGCTAAATATATTACCTCCACTGACACATCCATTAGTGGAAATGGCTGAGGTTGACAACCCTGTAATTGAAGTTACCATGGTAGCCAGAAGAACAATAATAACTCCAAGACCTGTCAGTGATGAAGTAAGAGACAAACAGTTACATCTTAATGATTTTGGGGCATCCTTTTTTTGTCTTTCTCAACAGCTTCTGGAAGCCTTACTATAAATTGAATATTTTTAGGCTACTCCTGTAGAAAATTAAAATAGGAAACTTTACTAGCTGTATCTATTAAACTGGCAGTAGCACAGCGTATGGCTGTGGACCAGGATGGAAAAAAGGATGATAATGAGGGGTTTTTGGTGCAACAGCCTGTAACCTCAGAAAAAAAAAGAAAAAAAAAATGGCTGAAAAAAATTCACTTGGAATTTAAGTGCAGCTCATTTAAAGTCATTACAGCTGTAATGTACTTTAGTGTAATTTTATGAGAACAGTCAATGGAGGGGAAATATGTAATATAAAAATAGTTCATAATCTTTTGGCCACATTGCCCAAGTTCACAGCATTTAAATGAGTTAATTTGCCTATGCCATAAGCTATTATTGTACTTATACTTTAAAAACAAAGTAATTAATAGTCACCAAATAGACCGTTTAGCGAACTAATTGTGCACAGAAGCCTAGAGCAAAGACTTTGCAGTGGAGAAATCCGAAACTTCCAATACTAGCTTGCACCCTCTGGCTCTAAACAGTGATTAGATATGCATCATAAAAATCTTTTAGTGCTATTTTGTCAGGAACAGAGTTTGTGCCAAATAAGCCACATGCATAATAATCTACAATGTTCACAAGAAAATGTAATTATACCACTAAATAGCACCTTACTCTTTAACCGCCCTCCAAGGTTAAGAAACATTAAATAACGGCTTAGAGTACTTTATAAGTATCCAAAGAGTGAAGAACATTTAGAATATTTCAGAATTAACAGGACATACCCAGCTTTATTTGGGTCTGGCTGGATCCCAGGTCAGTGAGTCACATCTACCTACACGAACATCCCAACATTCGCTTTCTGAAATTTAGTAATTACTAAAATCCTGTTGCTTTATTCTTCATAAGTCTGTAAGTGAGGTTCTTTCACCTTAGTTCAGGAGTTGCTATTCAGGTCTACTTGACATATATGTAACATAGTCTAGACAGAGCATTACACAGAGAATTGTGAGGGTATGGAATCAACTCCCCAGTAATGTTGTTTACATGTATTCAAATGTAACTTTGTTTAAACATTAAAATAATTACCTATACCAGCTTGGCCGAAAATCCATGAGAGACGAATAAAGAGCATCACTCCCCAAATGTTCAGCATACATCTTACCTAGATTGGATAAATTAGGAAAATATACAGTGGAACTAAATGTATACGACAAGAGATCAGTGATTCAACTTGCAATAGTTATTTGATTAATATGTGTAGGCAAGTAAAAAAAAAGAAAAGGGTAGCCTAGTCTTCTCGTTAGAAATAGCCTCAACTCATGATTAAATTATAGCTATTTATATTACAAAGTTTTAATATGGCCGCTGATGATGCTGACACTGCTAACGATACTCCCATATTTTCCACTTGAATCTTGACTCTGATATACTGGCAGTTTGCCCAAAACTGACACAGATTCTCTTCTGCTTCCTAGAACTTGTAGTGCTGATTTTAGTACATATTTAATGCACCTTCTCAGGCTTCATGCACTTATTGAGGTAGGCTCACCTTTTCTTAATGTTTTTGAGGCTCAGTTCATTTTTTTTAGCACACAACAAGGTGTATTTTTACTCACCAACACCCCCTTCACCCAGCCGAACTTCACAAATCCTCCTTGGGTTTCTTCTTTCTTTGCTGCTTCTTCATCAGCAGGCCCTCCATCCCTGTTGGCTGCCCCATCTGGACAACCTGGGGCTGCAGCTGCAACATTCTAGAGTAATAAAAAGGGATTTGTATGACAGATTTTTTCAGTAACTACTTCTCTTTTTAAACAATGTACAGTAAGTAGTAAGCCAAATATTACTAAATATTATACAATTGTGGTAGAAAAAGGCCTGTGATTGAGCCGGGTTATGAGTTTAAGGGTAGAGTCATTTAGATGTGCCGCCAAAAGCCAACATTTTTAAATTCATTACATTCTGCGTTGCTGGACGGATCTTTATTTTGTATTTGGTACAAGCAGCTTTTCTTAAAAAAATAAGAGGATAAAAAAGACCCCCACTGGTTTAAACGGTCTTTATTTTAATTCAGAAGTATGATTGAGCCCTGCCTTGAAGGTATACTGTGTCTCACCAGAAATACATTGAATAATACATTCAAGAAGGTTTGTTCAAGTATGAAGATAATATAATGAAGTTAATTTCTAATGAGGAATTTTTTTTGGACAAATATGGAAGACTAATGTGAAAAAATCAACTAAACCACTTTGAACCTCATGCCCTTTGATTTAATGTGAATTTTCACACCACATTAGCATAAATTGTCCCATAAAAAGCAATCAATGTCCATGCTTAAGGGTATAATTATTCATTTACTAAGAGTTTCTTTTGTTAGCTACATTACCATGGAGAGCGGTGAATACGGAGTCTATCTATTGATCAGTCCTTATGACTGTAAGTATTGACCAATATGACCCATTAAATGCATTACAGTTTAAGATGCTCACTTTGTTAGAATTTATCAGATTAGACAAAGGTTAGCATTGATATATGCAGTACATTTATTGTATTTTCACCTATTTATATATATTTGTAGCACTTTTAGATTGTCTTTTATTTTGCCCTAAACTCCCTTTTGTGAAAGGAAATACAACTGTTTATAGTATAAAACAGATTCAAAACAATTAACCTTCTAAGTGGCTTGTCACAAGTTCTGTAACACTAACAATTTCATTTTTATTTTTACAAATATCTTAATAAATCTGGCCCCGGTCTCATTCTCTTAAGCAATACAGTACCTCTTCTGTTTGCTTTAACAGCATTTATGTATTTTGTTTACATGCACTTCAATTGACTATTACTGTTATATATCAGCATTGTGGCATTTCTGCTTAATTGTGTAATTTCTGCTTAATTTTGTGGAAAAGACCCCGCCCCCAATTAAAATGACATTACTTTTATAAGGCACTTACTTTTTTAAATACTTCATGAAGATCTTCCAGGGTCGGCCTAGCGATTTTGTCTCCACTGACACTGCCTGTGTTCCTGTAGAAGTCAATCCTGGGCACTGGGTCCATGGTGTTGTGACCAAATGTTTGCAGATAATAGGGATTGGAAATGGTGTCATAAGGATGGAATCCACCCTCACTGTGAATGATGCTGTTGTATACAGCTCTTTCATCAGGTCTGAAACTTATTCTGTGCCCACTTCTCCCATCTGCAAATGACGTTTCTTCATAATGTGGAGGGGCTTCACTGGTTTCTTGAAAAGCTGCATTTGTGTCATGGTTGTCAGTCACTCTGTTAACATGAAATCTTGTGGGACTCTGATGATTTCCATCCATTACTAAATTTGTGTTTAAATTTCTCTTTCTAGATTGATGTACAAATGCGATATCTATCTATATATATATCTATATTAAACTTTGCCTACTTCAGACACTCCCTAGCTCACTGCAGTGTTTATCTAGAAGACATTATCTTGATCCTATACCTGTTTAAAATTTGGTACCATGTTCTGTGCCAGCCTGTCCTAGACTTCGGTCAGTATTCGTCTCCTTAAAGTAGAATAGGGAGGCAAGGCTATTCAACAACTGTCTTTTATAGTATCCAGAGGCCGCTGTATAAGGAGATTTTGGAAAATGCCATTGGTGCACACCCCAAATTAACAATTCATAGAAAGGGCATGACCAGCCTGCATTTAATAGATACACCAGGCTCGCAGTTTAAAGATTAACAAAGTCAAAATGACCTCTTCTGAGAATATCATTACTGTGTAAGTCCATGTAAATAATACGAATATACAGTATATATTATACTAGTTTAATATAGTGAACCGGGTTTGTTTATATGGAGATTGGATGTTAATTTTGTGTTTTAAAGTTTTTATTACCAAAGATAATAAAATCATGCAATAAATGGTTTGGATGTGGGTTGGGTATTTTATTTGATTGAATTGGTACATTTCAGACCAATGTGAATTGAATTAGGTCCACGATCATGCCTGACGATAGGGGTAAGTGACACAGATGGCTGCCTAGGGCAACAAAGAATGGGGGCATCAAAAAAAACCCACAATAATTCAGCAATATAAGGGGCGGTTCAATTGAAAATGAGTGCTTGAAAGAATAAAACATACACCACAGTGGGATGGATCGAAAATATAACAAACTACGTCTGGCATACAGCAGTTAAACCACCTTGTCTATCAGCTTTGTCAAGAGGTGCCACATTGTTGGATATGTCAGTTTTGCCATGTCACCAAGCACCTGATGTCTTGCTTGAGCATGTCTGTCAGAGTGGAGAAGAACTTAGCTGGTTGCTGGCTGAAGTTAGATTACAGTAATGACGGAAATTCTTACCTTTCTGCCTGTACAGAAAAAGTGCTTTCAAACTTCTTTTGTTTTGTATACTTTTTAAAAAGATCTATTTTAAAATGTGTTATATTAATTCTGCTATTTGATCGATCTATTTCACGCTATATATTTTGCTATATGTTATATTCACTGACTGTGCTACCTGTTATGGCCATTTTACTTCATGTTCAATCATTTTCCTAAATGATATATCTATTTTGCTATATATTATATCCACAGTGCTACATGTTATATCCATTTTAATATACATTTTTCTGGTCATTTTTTATATCCATTCTGCTATGTATTGTACTTTAAATATATTCTGCCACATAGTATATCCATTCTGTTTATGTCATTAATTGGTATATCCATTCTGTTGTACTACATATTTCAGTATACACTTTATCTAATTCACTATGTATTACATATAATATATATTACAATATGTTAAGTCAATTGTACTATATGCTTAAGTTAACCATGTTTTTTGTAAGCACATTCATTCTGCTACAAGGATTCCGCAGCGTGTTACATGTAACGTTGCATGTGTTTTAGCTATTCAAGTACTAATTTAGAATTGAACGACCACTCATACAGCAATGTGTGAATAATACTGTCCTACGATAGTGTAAGATATATAGCTAGTTTAATCAATCAGTAAATCTCAGTCTTTGCTGTAAATCTCCATTACGTGCTGTTACTTTTGTTCTGTTTGAAGATGTCTGTCCTTCATTATTAAGCCTATTTATTTCCTAAAACCGGATTCCTTATATTAGGGGAGAACGTCCTTGATGTGTTTACAGACTCTGGTGATGCAGACCACCTACGAAAGTAAAAAGAACGGGGTTACCAGGAGTTTATATAGCTGTAATAATTTTATTTTACTTTTTTTTTTTATGCCCAGTAAGTTTGCATGTCTCACTGGACGTGTGCTTTCAGTGTTTCAGAGAAAAGCAATGCAATGAGTAGAGTGAACTAATCGTTTTTTTTATTTATTTTTATTGTTGTTATTATTATTTTATACCATATAATGATAATATTTATTCTGCTTGTGTCTGTCCAGACATCTGAATAGAGCCATAGCATTGCCGTTTGTGCATGGGATGTTTTTCGTTTTAAAGTAAGTCGGGTAACAATTCGAAAATACTAGTGTTGGATTGAAATGCGTCTGTGAGTGTACGAAAATTACATTATAGTTATTAATATAAACATGGACTGCATTTTAGTTTTTTTCGCTGTGATTTGCCTTAACACCCAGCACATAATTAGGCTATTTCGTTTTTACTCGGGAGCGCCACCTCAATTCTGCCCAGGGCGCTAGTTAACCTGGGCCACAAGGTATTGCTTTATTTACCAACATGTTCATTAGTATTTTTAAATACACAAATCCAACTGAAGGCCCTGTTTAACCCATGGTCCTTTTCTTGACTCATTCGCTTAAAAAACCAACCGACCTAATGGTTCACTCAGTACTTATGTGAAGTCGTGCTTTAAAGAGAGTTTGTGAATGTTCTGAAAAGTTAATATGAAAGTACAAATAACTGGAAAACTGCCTGAGGAGATTTCTAATGAGTTTCTTTTAAGGTCATTATTGTATATTCATACTGACTAATTACACTGTAAAATGCAATGTTTTACTGCACTATATATATATATATATATATATATATATATATATATATATATATATATATATATATATATATATATATATATATATATATATATATGACCTCTAAAAGGTTTCTGAACGCATTCTGATATAATTATTTGTAGGCGAATATATTTTAAATATCTTTTAATTTCAAATGTATTTATCAACGGGATTAAACTAAATAATATATAAACCAGGTGTACAGGTCTATACGTTTTTGCTCGAAGAAACTGCAAACATTTTTGTATCAATATTAAACGCTTCAAAACGACAACTGAAAATGTGTAACTTGACTAAACAACACAGGCTGGTTATTACATGATTGACAGGCTGAGGAATGCCTCAAAGAATGCGCTGCAATCTACTTCTGTACCAGACACATTGCATGGCCTGACATGTCAGACTTTACAGCTACGCTATCAGTCTGATTTACAGTCCACTCGTAAAGGTTAACACTGAAGAGTATTGCGCATTATAATTAACGGAAACAAAAATCAATAAAAATGTATAAAATTGATAAGTATGGTCCAGTTTTAAGTTTTGATAATTAAGATATATGATTTAACTTAATTTTTATGACTAGTTGAATGTGACCGTTGGAAAAAGAAAAAAAACAACGCACTTTCTGAATCATGAATAAAGCATATTGTAGCGTTCTGTGCTATGGGGGTGAGACAGACTCGGGGGAGACCAGATGAGGTTCCAAGTACTTTTATTTTTAATTTTTTAATAACACAACGAAACCCTGTTTGGGCCGGGGTTCACGGTAAAATAACAAATAGCTGTCTCTCTCTCTTTTACACCGCAGCCTCACTGGGGGTTCACACACTGCTTCACCTACAAGCACTCTCTCAGCCGGTACTCTGTCTCTCGCAGGCTCTCTCCAGTCAGACATTCACACCCGCTCTCCCGCTCGCGGCTCCCCCCGTCCCACCCCTCCTACTTATAGCCTCCGGGGGAACCGCCCACTGCACACACACACACTAACGGCGTGCCCCGTACCCTCACAATACACGGAACCTTAACAGGACGTAACAAACAAGACAAACACAACGTCCAGGATGCTGCCATCGCCAGGGTCGTTACAATATGATGAGTACTTTATTTTAGAAATCAGTCATATCTAATTGGACATATCGAAAGTTACAGCCACGTAGTTCTTTCTTGCTGACGTAATACATGAAAAGCTAGAAATCATTTACACCATTACATGCCAGACACTTCTAGTATACAATTCTTATGAAAACATTTTGTAACCATGTAATAAAGGCACGTCATCCAACCCAGGTTTACAGTAAGGCACATCCCCCGATCAAAACTGCTAGCAAAGTACAGTACATATATTCAACACCCTCCTAATATCGTCTGTTGAAATAGGAGAGAGTAGGTAATTGCAAAGTAGTTTGCTAATGCATCACAAGTCATAATTTAATCCAAATATAAATACAGTGTGCTTTCCCAACCAACTCGCAGGCACTCTCAAGGTCATGCATTGAGGGGTCTGTGAAAATAAAACAAATAAAAACTTGTCATCATTAAATTTGTAATCTGATGAGAATTCACCTCTACAAATGATTGCAATTTTTGTAGACTTTAAACAGTTAAAGCTGCAGTGCCACACAATCATGTAGAATGTTACAAGATAGCCTTTTTTTTAGGTAAACCTTGTTGACAGTCTGGTTTGTTTAAATCCCTTACAGGTAGTTTTAACTATAAGCACAGATTCTTATTCCCCATCTTGAAACCCTACTTTTCACTGTTTTACTTTAGACAAATAGGCATGTTCCTGTAAGTATAGTAATTTATTAAATAGCGTTTTCAAGCTCTGTTATACCACATAAAGAAAAAAATATGTATTTTTTTTAAATGGTGGTTTTCAGAAGGTATTAAGTATTATTTGTGTTTTTTTCTTTGTTTTGTTTATTTTAATACAGCAAACATTTTCCTGAGAATACTATTAAATACTGTAACTAGTAATGATAGTTTTACAGAACAAATACTTAGTATGGTAGTTCCTGGTTTTCTGTAACAATGGATGCATATGTATGCCTTACCAGTGATTTGTGAGTAAATAGATAAATGGTGATACAGTTGTAAGCTCACAGTCCATTAAAAGCCTAATTAACCTGCAGCATTGTGTTTTATTGTAGCTAATGGCCAAAACATGATTTGTAAATCAGCAATGTTGTTTTGTTTGTTTCCATTGTGTTATGTAAGGACATACTCAAATGTCCCTTTCTCAAGTCCTTCCACCCCGTCTGCCCATGTCGATGAAGGCATGCTGCTGTAGGGGTCAAGCAAGATCTTAAAGCATCGGACAATCAGGAGTCCCAGGAAAACGAAGAGCATCCCCACAAATGCAAAGGCTGCCTTCTGCTCCATTGTCAACGAAGAAGCTGTCATTTCATTGCTGTTCATAATGGGTGTGGAGTAGTTCAAGTATCTGCTACACATAGTGAGAGTGAAGCCTCTTCATGATGCTTAGGGTGGGGAAATGTTGTTGCTTCACCTAAAAAAAACTAAAAAAAACAGCAGGTTTTACCAAAAGCTTGCAATTAGCAAAGCTGTTTCTGTATAACAAAAAGTAATTGTGGACATTTATGAAGCAAGACATCTTCACTCTTTGTTTTAGAAGTAAGAATGTTTTACAATTTCTACTTGTTGATAAATACTTGTTAAAAAAATGTCACAAGAAATTAATTTGTTCTACTATTTGCTAATTATGTATGTTTACCTCAGTTTACTAAATTTAGGTGGACAAACATGATAACAAACCATTAGCATTGTTTATTTACATCACTGTCCTGACCAGAAGAAATATTCAGACAATTCAGATTAGACACAGGCTAATACTTGTTGATTATGTAGTTAATTATAACCTCTAGTAGAATTTCCTGGATAATTCTAGGAGTAACCATACCAGTGTTGGCTGGATTACTTTAATATTAATCAATACATGATCTTAACATCATATATATAATACTGTACTGTAGCTTGCAATTGCAAATTACCTGCTCCAAATTGTACCTATTAAATATATCTTATTTTACATTATCTTTAGACTGTTTCTTGTAACATAAAGAGTTACATGTAATTTTAAACTGAAAATGCCTGTGCAAATTGTGACATGCCATGGTAAACCATTTATGTATGGATTAGCTTTAAATTTGGGTTATACTTCATCAAGTTTTAACCGTTAAAACTTTCAAACTACTACTTATAGTACACAATACAAACTGTTAATGCAAACTACTTACCAGTAGCATCTGTGTGTAGACTGCATTTACAGATGTGTTCTAAAAAGTGATTGTAATTCTTTAACTTTCATAATGAAGTCAAATGTTTACTTCCAACCTTAACCTCCTCCCCTTTAGACTGCTAATGCAAATAAAGTAAAATAATAAGATTTTGCAAATATGTGATATGAGAAATGACGCGATTTAAATACTGTACCTGTTGCTTGTAAGTAAATGGCAAGCTAGAAATGGTACTGGAAAATGTAAAAATGGCCATGCTTTTTTGTAACAGCAAATGCTTACAAATAATCTGGTATAAATGGCTGGTTTCATTGATACAAATAGCATGCAGCTTACCTTAATTTTGGTTTCATTCCTACAGACTTGTTGCAAACCACACTAAACATTAGTTCCAAGGCAATAGAATGAATGAGCTCTTAAATTGATCCTTGTATAGCCTTTTCATCAGTTCTGTAATATTTGTCTGATCCAATGTTGTGGTAGTTTGGCATTCAGAGTCTGAGCTTCAGTGCTCAGGAGAGGATAAAAGGGTGTTTCGTGCAATGAGATGAGACGCAGCTCAATGGCTGTGTTCACAAAGTCAGAAATCCCAGACTCTGAGTCAAGCGAATGATGCTCTGGATTCACAGCCTGTCTCATTCAACTTCATTATGATTCAGCCATTCTATCTAGCCCTCACCTTTCATCAACTGTGAGCAGGCAAGCTGACAATCAGCCACTCCAATGTGTTTACTTACCCCTGCACTAGCTCTACAGCTTTCTACTAGTTTATGTTGTTTATCTGGTTGTTTTCATAATGGCTCATTTTATTATTATTATTATTATTATTATTATTATTATTATTATTATTAATTTATTTATTTTTTTTTTTTTTTAAGTGATACAATTGGCTGTCTTATTTGTCATTTTCTATCAAGCGCTGTACATTTAAGACAACCTAAATTCAATAATATACTGAGTTTGTGTTTTAATTAATCAGTCACTTTTTATACTGAATTGTGATTTCTAGTTAAAAGCTCATTAGCAGATGTCCCTTGCAATCAATAAGGTGCCATCTGAAAGCCTAAGAAACTCCTGTCAACCAGTGAGTTAACCTCTCTATAATCCATAATGTGTGTATATATATATATATATATATATATATATATATATATATATATATATATATATATATATATATATATATATATATATATATATATATATATATATACACACACACACACACACAAGATTAAATAATTATAACTGATTATAAACAATAACAAAAAACCAAAAACCAAAACCATATTCTGTAATTGTTAATATAATTAATAACATGTTTATACATTGTTTTAAACAGATACCTAAAGTGTTACTGGTTTTTTTAAGTAGTATGGTTCTTCTGATCACAACTTGAGGCTGTGCAGTAGTCCACTTATTGTGCTGAAGGTTACATTTGGTTACCTTCCAAATATCAACATTACTTTGCTTTGTTTCTTACGGCTATGTAATTTAAATGCTTATGAAACAGTAGAGTGAGATGTCATGTTCATGCAAAATTGAAATTGAATTGTTAATGCAACATTACCCTTGTTTTTTCAACACAGTTTTGAAAGCCTTATTCAAATGTCACCTCAGTGCTGAAGTGTAGAAGGTGAAAGTATCCTAACTGACTTTCCTACTAATCTCCCAAGGGAGAATGAAGCCAGTGCAGCACTATGGGTCCTCAGGCAAGATCGGTAGCATTCCATGAGGGATTTAAACCATTAGACATATATTTTTATATATATATATATATATATATATATATATATATATATATATATATATATATATATATATATATATTAAATGGGGAACTTTATCATTGAAATAGATACATTACCTGTCATAGAAAAAGTGGTATATTTATTTATTTGTGCATTACAAAGAAAGCCATGTTAACAGTTTGAGTTTTACTGTACACATAATACTATGAACTTCACGTAAACCCAATAGTCATTACATACTCTTCAATCTAAAATATGTTAAAAGGTACATTTAACAGCTGAGCCCATGTTCAAAAGCTGTTTCAGATGCCTTGTTTACTCCAGTTAAGCAATAAGCAGCTGAACGTTCAGAATTTGAAAGCATGCTGGCATTTAGGCAGATTGGCATGTATCCCATTTTATATAAACCTGAATCCAGGGACAGCATCTAGAGGACAAGGATCCAGACATACACTACACCCAGCAAAGACAACACTTTACCAGATCTGGATACCTTAAATGTTATCCTGCCTGATATACATGTATCATATTTTTGCTAACACAAATCCCCCCTTATGTCTTGTAAAATCTCAGAAGGTAATCAAGGTTGAGGCTGAGGAGTGCAGAGTAGCAGTGCATGGAGTGCTGTCTGTTTCATTAGAAATCCCTTCCCTCTTAGACAGAACCAATGCACCAGTATGGCCCTAGGGGGCACTGTGCTGCAGTAGGAGATAAACACATCTTGACTGGCCCATAACAATAAACCCACAATATGCAGCACAAACTATATTAGAAGAACCTACAAGACATTTTATTAAAAGGGCTATGCAATATCCAATAATCAAAACTAGTACTGCAATTAATGATTTGGGCAAGATCCTCTCTGTACATTAACATAAATTAACTTTGGCAACTGGCAAGGCTGTTCCTATAAATTTCACTCCAGCAGGAAATACACATAATGCAATGCTTGTCACTTTGCATATTAAACAGCTGGATAGAAACCAAACCTTCTTCTATCCATACTTAAGTTGTGAAATTTGCATTACCTTAAATTAGGAGCAGGATATGGTGTTATAATTAGGTGACAGTATTACGAACACACTGAAGTTCCAGCTTCATTTTGTAAATAAAATACAAAAGGATTGGCGAACCACTAGTGTCCTTTCGAGCCCTGCCCAGCGGCACCGTCATGCCTTTCTTCAGAAATTAAATAACATTTTGCTGGAGCCATTCCAAATGAACCATTACAGAAATGCTAGAAGTGAGCTATTGACTCAGAAAGGAATTAGGTTCATAAAAGCTCAGTCTGCAGGATGCCCAATTAGACCCATGCTGAGGCATCATTATTATTTAATCATTCAAAGTGCTACTGGTTTCTTTTCGGTGGCCCAGCAGTTTGTCCATTTGACTTCATTTTGACATAATTGTATAGTGTTAGTTGAGTAGTATATAATTAAACACTGCATGCAGATAGAGGCAACCCCTTTGGAAGCCTTTGGATTCAGTAATCTACTATTCACTGCAGCAAGGTCAGTATTACACAGAGTACTTGCTTAAAATCCACACCTGGTAATGGTATTTGGTACAGTTGCTTTGTTGTATATGCCCTCAGTATTTAGGTATTTATTTTTAGCTTATGGTTCCATGTTGACATGTGATCATGACCTTATGAACAAGTGCTTTGGAAACGTCTGTGTATTTTCCAAATAGGATTTCATTTGTACCTGTTACTCTAAGATCTTGAGCTGCAGTGACATTACTAATAAATGCCACCTGCATGTGTTTGAATGGTTAGGTTTGGCCCCTATAAATTTTGAAAATGTCTGTGGGGTATCTAATACGTGCATATACACCATCTACTGGGAGGAGGTTTCGAAAAAAAAAAAAAAAAAAATGATATTAAATAGTAAATGCAAATAATAATAATAATATATTTAGACCTAACAATGAAAATGTGACCTACTTTCTTCTAACAAATTAGGAATTAAAAAAAAAAAATCTATTTTTTAAAATCAACATAAAACAGATTTGCAAATCTTTGAGGGTTGTTCAAGAAATGAGAGCTACAAAACACATACATCTGAACCCATTTTCTCCATGAAAACACCTCTCCAGATTTGACCCATCTAAAAATGTTCTATTGAAAGATCTTTGCTCAACAGTCTAGTTTAAATATCCTACAACTCCAAAGGTTTAATAATTTATTACAATAAAGCGCACCAAATCGGTATAGGCTACAAACGCTACCAGTGTGTGGTATTGTGACACATACACTGTCTAAATGCAGAATTTTAAAGAACAGGTGGTAGTTTACGATATTAACAATTTTGCATAAACAATGCCCGAGAACAAATATAAAAAGACAACCTGTTTAAAGCCACTGTTACTGTAATTAACAGTCTATTTTAAGTGGATTAAATAAACTGGCACAGATATTTATCCCTATTTTTTTTTTTTTTGCAATAACATACAAACACCACAATTGTAGAAAGTGCCCTACGAGAGGAATATGGGGGAAAAACAACAGACAGACAGAAGGGAGGGAGGGTAATATAACGTTATGGTGCTTAAATCTATCTTGCAGTTTATTATAATGAGAGTTTGCATTCATTTCTAATAATTAATATAAAAGAGTAAACAACTATGCAAAGAAAAAAAAAAGATAAATTCAACGCTGTTTAATTTGTTTAAAAATCACACGTCAAGACAGGTGACGTAACTCTCAGACTTACGCAAATGGCGCATCCACGAAAAAAGATCCGTAGATCTGTTTGCCTTATTCGAGTTTGGTTTATGAAAGTTCTCGCTAACTCTCGCGATAGAAACCATTTCAGCCTTGGAAGCCGATTCAAACTGCGCAGGAAAAAGGAGAGAGACGCGCAGAACTGGAGAGAAAAAAAAACGACAATGGCTGCGATTGTAGAAGTCGAACAACAAGAACAGCAAGAAGAAGAAGAAACACAAATAACCGTAACCGAGATTAGAAACGACCAGGAACCGGAAAACAACACCAATGGCGTTAAAACGTAACTTTCTCTTATTTCTTATAGCAGTTATTTACGAGCGAGTGGGGTGATGGGAGGTATTTCAGGTGGATTCTAAGTAGATAGTTTAGGCCTATAGTACGTGATTACTATTAGTAATGAACATACAATGGTTTGTTCTTTTAAAACTTTGTCAATGATACAATGCGAAACTTACGGAGGAGACGAAATTATTGTTTGGTATTTTCTCACGTGACATTGGGTACCGTAATGCTAGTGCACGCTGTGACCCGGGTTGTATTTTGACATTATATCATTAATATCACAATGTTTATATTAGAATAATCCTAAATTGAGTGGGTTTCTTTACATAGCTGGTTAATCCAGTGGTGTTGGTCAGGGTTTTGTGGCGGGAGCTGTATTTTTTACGCTTCATGTATATTTAAATAGAAGATAAAGCATATGTCTAGATTAATGTATTTATTATATTACGACATTTGACGTGCTCGCCGAACAAGACAGATCAAGAGGAACTGGTTCAGTACAAATGTAGGTCAAGGACCTCGGTGCTGTTTATGGATGAGGCTGTGTAAACAAAACCCCGACAGTGCTATGTCAGGATAGCCTTTTTTTTTGTATTTGCAGTTCAGGTGTGTATATGTATATGTGTAGAAAGATGGCCTAAATGTTGTTTTTTTTCTTTTTTTCCAGAACTACTGAGAGTGAGGAAACCCCCAAGGAGCAGTCGACACTGAAAGAAAAATCAAATCTGAACAAGAAAAGCAGATTTCAACCCTATTCCAAAGACAAGAATGCAGGCTCTGGAGACAAGAAGGGGTCTCCTCGAAACAGAGTGTTTATTAGCAATATCCCATATGACATGAAATGGCAAGCCATTAAAGATCTTATGAGAGAGAAAGGTAACTTTTCAAGGCCAAGGAACCAAAGATTTATAGGACTTTGGGGACTTACTATGGGTGGTATTTGTCCATCACTTAACTAAAGGTGTTTCTGTTGGTGTTACTCATGGTTCAAAATGTGAACAGTGCAGTGGTTCAAAAGAAATGAGGTGAAATTTGATGTTCACAATAAATTCATTTGTGCAAAGGATTAGTAAAATAAAAAGATTTTGAGGGTATTTAAATTGCTAGTGTTTAGAAGATCATCAGAGGGTAATTGTGTTCTTTAGGGAAATTCATTTAGTAACTTTTTCTATTAGGGGTGTGATTGTTGATGTACATACCTTAGACTGTAGGGAAAAATGGTTGTATTATATGGATTTAATTTTCTTTTTGCATATGTACTTTTGTTAAGTGTGTTTTGGAGTTTATTTTGTAAATGGTTTTTGTATATAGTACTGACAGGTTCAAAACAATGTAACCCCTAAATGTTCACTGAACATCAATACAGAACATGAACAGCATCAATTGGTAATTTGATCAGATCTTGTTGTATCTGTTGTAAGGTGACAGATGTACTTCACTGAAAATAAATTATGAATTGTGTGCCTTGCTGGGCACTACACTAATATTTGGTCATTTTAAAAGGAGCTTTCTGCAAACTGTTTATGGTGAAAGGTCACCTTTAAAACAATTAAGGGTTAAAATGTGTCTTAAAAGCTAATGAGTAGTTTAACTGTGGTAACTTGTTCACCAACTATATCATGCTGGACACACTGAGAGAAATGTTTTTATGTTTAAGGCTGAATATAGCTGTTTTTCTTCCATATTCAGAGTCCATGGCTGATAAATTTCCCAGAAAATAAACCGAATGTCATGGTTACTGTCAGGTGGTATGTTGGTCTGGATTGATTGTTGGTGAATAATGTAGGCTTTTCTCTCTGTAGAGTTGTGCCAAGGGCAACAGTGAAGTGAAGTCTGGTGTTTTTAAATGCATTGTTTTTTGGTATTTTCCCTTTGTATGTCTCATGTAGTTGGTGAGGTTACATACGTGGAACTCTTTAAGGATGCTGAAGGAAAGTCAAGGGTAAGTGATATGGACAACATGCTGCTGGAGGGTTTAATGTCCTCGGCAGTTTTCATTTTATCACGTGTACTGTACAAGGTAATGACACTTCTGGTTTTATTTGTATAACATGTTATTTTGTGAATTGCTTTATACACTGGTAAGGTATTGGGACTGTTATAGTTGGCTGTATTTTGTGACCTTTTGTCAGCAGGGCTGGCTGGTTGATGCTGTATAATTGGATTCTAGAAAACCTTGCCAACATAGAAAGCATTTCGTTTTTTCCATTAAGCACATTCAAGTTTTTGTTGTTGCAGTTTTCAGTTAGTGGTTCAGTTGGCTTCTACAGTTACATTTTTCCAATTGATGTTTAATTTGTCAGAACTTGTTTCATAGTTTAAATAAGACAAACTTTTTTAATTTACAAATCCTGTCATGCTTTTAGATTTTTAAAGGTTGGACCTGTGTACGTTCATTGACTGTTTTTAAAAGCAAAAAATAATTTTGAATGTCAGATATAGGAAGTGTGTGATTAAGCATTCTGTGTGTATCTGTGTTTTTTTATTACATTTTTTTTATTATTCTTTGTAACATTTGAAAGTTGTATGAGAATACTTATACTTTTTAAAGGAGTGTAAACCAGTGCTTTAAAATATGCTTTGTGTTATTGACATTATTACTGGTCATCTGTTAAACTAACATTCTGTAGATTCTTCACTTATTTCACATTTTGGATATGCAAATATCTCAAATACCACATTAAACATTTGTGATACCTGAATTAGATCTTATGGTCTGATTGCACTAGATCAATGTTGTAAGTTCGAACTACAACACCTGAAGTGATTAGATATCATTATAAGCAGCAGCAACTATAGCGTTGTCTTTCACGCATCTGCATAAAAAACAAATAAAATAACAGCAACTATTCATTCGATGAATAGTGACCAGTGATAATAATGCTAATAAGAGGTAAGGTAACCATGATTCACACTCCTCCATTGATACATGTACATTGTTTTAGCCATCCATTGTAAGGCCTAGTGTGCAAGAATTAGGGATTAATGCTAACAATTGCCTTGGTTATATAACTGTTTGAGAAATGTTTACATCTTGTTAGTCCATAAAAGAAGAAAAAAAAGTAAATTTCCAGAATTTCCCACAAATATAGGGGAAAAGAGAACACTTTTTAGACTGTTGAACAGGATGTTTAAAAGCACTGTTAAACAGTTTGTCGTGCAGGAAAGAATTATGAACTGGGTTTGCTACACATCAGAATAAAGTGGGTGGTACACTAAGTTCTTCAAATGGTTTGTAGAAATTTCCAAATTGGGTACATTTTCTGTTCAAATTTGGAGAAACATGGTTAGTTCACGCTTACAAAAATGACTTTCTCTTTTTCTTTCTTTCTGTACCCCTGTGAACACACCATAATGCTGCAGGGTTGTGGGTAAGTTTTTAAATGTACTTTTAATTGTTTCTGTGTTTTATTATTTAGCTAAACTAATAGTCTATTGATAGTGTTTAGGGTTTCTTGGAGTTTTTAATGTCAAAATATGTTTATTGTATGTATCTAAAATAAATGTTGCCTGTTTAGTGTTGTAGAGTTTAAAGATGAAGAGTTTGTAAAGAAGGCAATAGATGTTATGAACAAATATGATCTTGGTGGAAGACCACTCAACATCAAAGAGGTACGGAAATTGTCTTTTATTGTTTGAAAATAGAATAAATCAAGAGTACCTATTGCATCGATTTTAAATTGTTTACACAGATCTTGCGTTACTACTACAGATACATTTTTTTCCTTTGGGGACACAAAGCATTATTTCTGAGGCTTTTCTAGTCCTGTAGTCTTTAACAATTGAAACCATAGTGCAAGAATGTCATCTTGAGCTACATAAAACTTACAAGCAAGTAGCTTAACTGCTAAACAGAATATTAAATACTTATGAGCTGTAGAAAAGATCCCTATGGCTGAATTCAATACAAATCTAACAGTACTGGACTCTGATCTGCACTGAACTTTGCAGGATCCTGATGGCGAGCATGCTCGTAGGATGCTACAGCGCACTGGAATGTTCCCAGGTGGACGTGGGCAAGATGGGGGACCTGGTGTAATGAACCTGCCACCTTCTATTGCTAATAATCCAAATATTCCTCCTGAAATTATCAATGGATTACAAGATGGAAGGCTTGGAACAACAGTGTTTGTTGCCAATGTAAGTGAATGCGTTCAACCTCTCATATCTTTTAACTTAAGCATTTCTTATCTCCTATGATTGGAATAACAACCTGTATTTCCAACTTGCATGTGGGATGACTGGCAGTGGGGCATTTATTGCCGATTTTGTACCCCTCACACACCCCTTGCTTTCCAAATATCTTGGTATCCTTAAATCAGTAATAGTCCCCTCATCAAAAATAGGCAAAATATTTTAATGAGCTAACTGTCTGGTACACCGAAATAACATGAAGAATGTCTGGACGAGAGATGTGTTCTTCATTTTAACCCCAATACATTTCTGCAGTGTTTATTGTAGAAACAGTCTTTTGAGCAACCCATTGCAGAAACCCATTTGTGGGAGGTAATACCAAGGGATAGCAAGATATTTAGGGAGCACTGGCCCACTCCCAGTCATTCTTCAAACCATTTGTTGTTTCCATACTTTTGAGTAGTGAAGGTCGTGGTGAATTACTTGGTGGGTGATATTTGTCACTGATCAAACTAAAATATTCTTCATTTTTTAAAGCTCGATTTCAAAGTTGGATGGAAAAAGCTTAAGGAGGTGTTTAGCATGGCTGGAACAGTTAAAAGAGCAGATGTCAAAGAAGACAAGGAGGGCAAAAGTCGCGGCATGGGAACTGTTACATTTGATCAAGCCCTAGAAGCAGTGCAGGCCATCTGTATCCTTTTGTCTTTTTTTTTTTTTTTGTAGAATTTAGAAGAAATTAGTGTGTATGAATGACACTATTTGAAGTAACAAATTAAGCTCCAAATTAATCTGCAGCCGATTTAATCTGAATTTCCTAATCAGAGTACACCTTTTCTCTTTCATACGGATATAGAAATGAGATTATGTACAGTTATTGTTTAATTTGTTTTTCCTTAATGTTATGATTTCAGCAATGTTAAATGGACAGTTTTTATTTGATAGGCCTATGCATGTAAAAATGGTAAGTTTATTTTTTTTTACATAACTTAAAAACCTTAAGATATCACACTTTTCAGGTTCTATGACAGTACTCTAAACCCTTCACCTGTTTGAACAACATACACAGTACAACAGTATTACATTTCAATAAATGGTTACTTTCATACATTTTCCCCTAATCTTTATACAACTTCGATTCTTATTTTTTTGTTCCTTACATCATACCTTGTATACCCCTTTTGCTTTTCCCTTACTTATTTTCCATCGTCAGACACATTTTTAAAACCATTAAAACCCTTTCTTTTTATTTCACAATAAATTAACATAGTGCCAAGTAGTTTAGAATGTCCTGAATTCATGTTTGCAGGCAGTGTGAGATTACTAAATACTGATCCCAGAAAGTTATGTGCCTGGGGTTACTAACTTTAACCTTCACATTTAATTCTGGATTTTAGGATGACAAGTCTATTCCTCATGATGACTTCCGTCCAATAGAAAAGACGCCTCAGTTGCCTCGTAAGTATTATTGCCTTCGTTTGATTTAGCTTAGGTGTTACCTTTCAGCACAACAGAAGTAATAGAAAAATTCTGCACACTGCATTATGCAAAATCTCACTTTTATTGTTTAAAATAAATAAAACAGAAAAGAGCTTACGTTAAGGTCGTCAGACCTTTGTCAGAGCATCGGCACAATTTACCAGTAATATAGTTTTATTTGTTAAACATTCTTAAAAACTTTACTCTTGCAAGTAAGTGTGGGGGAATTCGGTTAACATACCTGTATTTTGTGGTCAGTAATCAAGGGGGCATTGTCTTTTGCTATAATGGTATATGCTTTGCGCGGTCCTTCTTTCCATGATAGTTGTGGAGTGATGTTTTTTTGTTAATGTAAATGAAGTACAAATAAAATAATAATAATGCTGTCTTAGGTGGGCTCAGTGGTATTGGATTGGGTCTTGGACCTGGAGGTCAACCAATTAATGCAAACAGATTGAGTGGAGGAAGTGGAGGAGGAGGAATGGGAAATATGGGCCCTGGAGGTAGGTATATTCGAAATTAGAATACATTGGAATACAAATGCATTTACAGACTTGAAATGGTTTTCATATAGGCAGGTGCTCGTATATGCTAATATAAATGCTGCCACACTTTCATATTTCATTTTGCAAAGATAACCACTTCTGTATTAGTCATGTGACTTTGACCGAGTGCTTTGAGATACTCTATTTGAATTAGGTGAATGATATGTAAGAACATATCAAATATGAAGTTTTCACATGTTGGGGCTATTCTTTATAACTGTTATACTGGTCACCATAGAGGATGATTTTGGGAATAAATGTTTGTCTTCTGATGAATCAGGTTGTTTACTTGTTTTGTAGTTCATGACAGATTTTACTGCTAACTAGCGCTTACTTATCAAGGTAATTATTGTGTGCTAATTCAATCTTTTTCATTATTATTTTTTTTTTAATTTCTATGTTTAAAGCTATGAGTGGAATGGATAGACCTGGTTTTGGTGGTATGAGCAGGATGGGAACAGGTGGGTTACCATTGTTTATATTTAAGTTGCATTTATTTATGTATTTTTATTTGATCATTTGTATTCCACACATCTAAGAATGAAATCCTGCCTTTGTAGGAGTTAGTGGCAGTGGTGGATATGGCGGAGGGATGGATGGGATAAGCAACATGGGAGGCTATGGAGGCAGGGACTTGGCGCCTATTGGAAGGATGGGGGGTAAGTTCCAGGGCTTTTGTTTGATAAAATTATGCTACTGCTACTTTATTGAACAAGAAAGTACCCTGCATGTTTCGACTATAAGTATCTATAGAGCTAGTGGTTGAATAACAATTACTGTGTGTTTACAGGAATGGATGATTATAGAGGAAACCTGGGCACTGGTATGGGTGGACTGGGCAGTGGCATGGGAGGAATGAGTGGCAGAATGGGCAGTGGCATGGGAGGTAAGATGTATCCCTGTTAAAGATTTTGTTATTTTTATTATTATTATTTTTTATATAAATAATTTTGTCTTTCAGATATGCATCGTTCTGGAATAAGTGGCATGGATAGAGACTTCAGCAGAAGTGATTTGCCAATGAACCGAGGGTACGGAGATTCTTTTGGAGCAATGGGTAAGAAAATGTTTGTATTAAAACTCCTCATTGATTCACACCAACATTATTTTCATTTGACATACATTTCAGCATCAAGTTGTTTTCTCATAGATTGTTGCTAGCTGATTGTTTTGATTATTAAATTATATGTTTGTATTAATTGGTGCAAGCACACCTAAACATTTTGTTTTCTATCTGATCCATCAAAATTATAGGTTTTTGGGGAGTATTTTAATTATCTACCCTGAATTGACTGTTAGTTCATTTTCTTCATCAGGAGGAGGAATGGGAGGATTTGGAGGTGGAATGGGTAGTGCTGGCATGAGTCTAATGGGACATGGATTAGGTATCCCTTCATTTTATGTTAATACCCTTTTTTGCTTTCTCACATCTTTTTTTTTTTTTCTTCCCTTTTTGTGTAATGTAGATTAGTCTTTATAAAACCCTTAACGTATACATGCATTGAAATAAAGCACTCACATTTTTATATGTACGTAGAGGCATTACGACTTAGGGAAAGTGATATTATATTGCCATGCAATATAATATGTGTGAGAAACCAAAAAGTCTTTTTCTTGAATTAAAGCATTTACAATACAAGGAAATGTGTAATGCACGTGTTTTTGCTTTTAGGTAGTGGAATGAACAGCATGGGAGTTGGAATGGGAATGGACCGCATGAGCTCCAGTTATGATCGAATGGGTGGTGGTGGTGGTGGTGGTGGAGTTGGTATGGATATGAATCGCGGCTTCGGTGGTTTTGGATCTGGCCCTATGGGAGGAGGAAAGTCAGACAGAGGATCTGGTACCAAGGGTTGCCAGATTTTTGTCAGAAATGTAAGTAAAAGACCTGCACATATATCTGAGTATTATGTCTTTCTTAGAAGGGTTATAGTAACAGATTTTCTTTTTCAGCTTCCATTTGATCTTACCTGGCAGAAGTTGAAGGAAAATTTCATCCATTGTGGTAAGCTTTTTGAGACTTAATTTCATCTATGTCTGAGATTGCAATTTTACAAATTCTTTATGAAGGTCTTGGTGGTGGTAAATTTGATTTCTCACACCTACTCAATTGATTCGAAAGAGGGTTATTACTTTTTGTTGTCTGTACTTCACAGGTCAAGTTATGTTTGCAGAAATTAAAATGGAGAATGGACGATCTAAAGGTTGTGGTACGGTTCGTTTTGATTCACCAGAAAGTGCAGAAAATGCTTGTAGAATTATGAATGGCACAAGGATCAACGGAAGAGAAGTAGATGTTCGTATGGATCGAAACGCATAAACATTTAGAGATGCTGTCTTTTTTTTTTTTCTTAATGCATTTCCTGCAAGTCTGTTCTCTATTGTACCATAAGAAATGTCTCAGTGCTCACCAGCCTTTAAAACTGGATGAACGTATAGGGCTGTCTGTGACTTGTCAAAACCCTTAGATTTTTTTAAGTTTTGTGGCAGTTTAGTTTAATTGAATGAATAAATGGTGGTTTTTAAAAAAAATAATTATTGCAGTGTTTTATTAAGTAAAATACTATGTAAATAACATGGTGTGTTGTATCTTTCCACACATCAGTCATGTAAGGAAACATGGCAGGACACAAAATTGTATTTTATCCTTTTAATGGTTTACATCTCCCTTAATGAAAATACATTTGATGTAGAAGAGAATGATTCAGTCATTGCATGCTCTTATTGGATTGCTTCCAATAATTCCAAGTTCATACAAAATAGATAATGTTGCAAAGAGAATGTAGAAAAACAAGCATACAGTACCAAGCTTCTTATCTAATTTCCACCTGTTCAGATGTACAGCCAGGAATATAAATACAATGGACAGGAGAAGGGCGGAAGCTGTGTACAACAAACCTGTGCTGTTTACTTCCACAGGTGAAGTTGTGTCCACAAATACTGTCTTAATGAACCATGGTAAACCAAGACAAAGCATATCAAATACATTGGATCCAACAATATTAGACATTGCCATATCTCCCTTGCCTGAAATACAAACAAAATATATAGCTTTTAATGTACAGAAACTAAATCTACACAAAACAAAATATTATAATAATGGTCTAGGTTGTTGGTTAACTTTGACACATAGGTTTCCAAATCTAATGATTTTTTCCAATACTTCTAAAATGGCAGAACTGAAAATTGTTTTGGTGCTACACAATGGCACAATTCTTTCTATACAAATAAAATGCATCAATAAAAATGTAATACCTTCTCTAGCGACCAGTACACTTGCCACAGTGTCAGGAATGCTTGTTCCTGCTGCCAAAAGGGTGAGGCCCATCACAGTGTCTGGGACCCCCAAGGTTTCTCCTACAGTAGAATTATGTAACTTTACAATTCTGTTCAAATACAGTAGGTTTTACAAATAGTAAATAACAGCAGTTATATCTGTTACTGAAAATGGGCTGATTTCAATGGGTATAGTTTTAAAAACCTATTGCATACTGAAATGACGGTTCCAACTCAAAGATGGATTCTGCAAGCGAACATGTCTGGTTAAGTTACACAGTAACCCTTTATTGATCAGCTCTAAATACTATTCACCACTGCAACCTCTTTTTGGCAGCCATGTTAACTTTGAGGATTTCTACTAGAACACTTGCCACTAACTTAACTCTAGTAGGTCTATCTATTTAATTCTGCAAGTAGCTTGCTTTTCCCCTCTAAAGTACTAGGTAAAAAAAAAAAAAATGTCCGCTAGTTCTAGCATGTGAGTATCTAACTGGTGGTAGGATAATAATCCTCTTATGCTCTACAATGTCAGTTGACATCACATGATTTCTCACAGTATCCCATAGGGCAAAGCAGCACTTACTCCTCCACCGGCTGAGAGTCACGTCTGACTTCAGACAAGGGGATACACTAATCCCTTAGGACAAAATAGAGGAATTTCAAATCTTACAAGAACATGTGATTCTGCCGTTGTATTCATCAGTATTGAAAAATGAATGAAAGTATTTATGAGTCTAAATCTAAAAATAATGTTTTTACTGCCCTCTTAGCTTTTCATTAAGTTTCCAGTCATTTGGAGCGGTTCTTAATGCAATAACTCCAAATACTGTGCTTAAAAGTAAAATAAATAAATAAAAAAATCACACCTACTACTGTGACCATCCAGACAAGGATATATGTGAATGCAGAAATCCACACTGCAGCCATGAAGAAGGTGATCAAGAACCATCTTTTCCAGAACTGCCTTCGACAGTCGGGAGTGGTTAAGAACAGTAATAATGTGACGGGTAGGGACAGTACCCACAGAATTCTCTTCAGGTCTGCTTCAGGTATCATAAAGACACTTGGATGACCTATTAGGAAATGCAAAGAGTACCCACTACGTCACATCCTTCCAATATACCACAAACGGTTCATTTTGCCTGTGGCACACATTCAAAAACATGAATATTAACACTGTAAAAAAAATTGACTACAGAATTTTCTCTTACCACCAGATATTTCATTTAGTCCGTGTAAACTAAGTGAAAGCTGCGAGTAACCCGAGTCTTCCTGAAAGATCCCACTGTCAGTTCTGGAATGCCTGTGCAACAACAATCCATTGTCTTCCTTCCATCCAACTAATGGCTGCCGTTCACTACTCTGCTGCATTCCTTCAGTCAGGCAATGACAGCATGGACTAAACTTCTTTAACATGTACTGGTTGATATGGGTGTCAAAGCACAGAACCACAATGTACACACCATAAATCAGCAACAGAGAAGCAGCTTCATACCTTTGAAAAAGACAACAAAAAATGTAACTTGCCTTTTGTGAAGTTTCGATCCACTTTTTTTTTTTTTTTTATTTTTTTTTTTTTAATGACATGCCTTGGAGTTTTAAGCCAAACAATGAAACCTGAAAATCTATGCAGGTAGCATGCATAACATTGATAAGATACAGGACATTTTATAAACGAGTGAATTGGAGCACGCACTTCTTGTATATTTAATAAATAACAATTATCCATGCAAACATATCATTTATATATAATAGTTACCATTCACAAAAGTCAAGCACACAGTAGGTCACTAAATAATGTGTATAGCACACCATCTGACCTTTATTAGCCCGGTATATCAGCATGACCAGCATTGTGACACTCTCATCCTGCATCAGTGAGCGTCCATGACAAGCTGCTATTGTTCTCCAGATGTTACATGTGTAAGCATTCAGGAGAGCCTTTCAATAAAATCTCTGCAGGGCTTTACAGAATGGATCTTGTGTTCATTTGTTTTACATAATATCAAAAAGCGCAATCTTGCTAATTTCTGCAAACTACAAAAATGTGTTACAGCACTTAGACGTAGAAATGTAGATTTATTTGAAAGAATAAATACATACCTAAATACATGTTCTTACCAGTATATTTTGCTGTCAGATATAATTGCAATAATTGCTGATACACTTATCGCGTATGCCACACAGTCTCTGAACAATGGCCAACACGTTAGCCTTGACACCTGTAAAAGGCAATACAAATTATACTGTATATATTTACATTAAATTGAGCAAAGCATTTATTATTATTATTATTCAACCATTATATTTTAACACAACTTTCATGGGTTTGACTTTTAAATTCTTTAAGAGATCAACCACATTTCTGGAATTTTATAAATCTTAACAGTATTATTAAACCCAAATAAATCTCTAGCTACTTAACTGTTAATTCTGGTACTGTAACAGTACATTCAGTAGCTTCTTACTCAACAATCCTAGTGTTAGACATTTAAGAAAGATCACTCAAACCAAGGCACACCCTTTGTTTTTAACCAATACAATGTGTAAAATGGAGCATATATTCATTAGCATTGTACATACCACAGATGATAATAATCCGCATGCAGCACAAATAGCTAGTAAATTGTAAACTGCTGATCCAACTATAGTACTGACACCAATGTCTCCCTTTGTTACAAATACACCTAGGAACAAATAAAAAGGTAACAAAATAAAGTGTTGCTTTTAAAAAATGATAAATAGAGTAATGTGACTGAAATGTTTCTTTTTTTTTTATATCATAGCACCTAGAAATGTGGTGACCAGTTCTGGGGCTGAGCTACCAGCGGCCATGAAAGTTGCTCCAGCAACATCCTGGGACAGACCAAGACCTGTAAAACAACAAGTAGTGTTGTGTAAAGCACGATACAAGCTATTAAAACAACTAAGCTTGGTACTGTTATGTTTCATAAGTGCACTGTACAACAGTATCAAACTATTTAAGCTACTGCATGATCACCAGCAGCATAACAAAGCAAGGTACATGACATTAGTTCGTTATGGCATTTAAAAACATTGAAAATTATATATATATATATATATTACACACACACTACTGTTCAAAAGTTTGGGGTCACTTAGAAATTTCCTTGTTTTCCATGAAAACATACATGAAATGAGTTTGAATAGGAAATATAGCAAAATGAATAGGAAATATAGTCATTGACAAGGTTAGAAATAATGATTTTTAATTGAAATAATAATTGTGTTCTTCAAACTTTGCTTTCGTCAAAGAATCCTCCATTTGCAGCAATTACAGCCTTGCAGACCTTTGGCATTCTAGTTGTCAATTTGTTGAGGTAATCTGAAAAGATTTCACCCCATGCTTCCTGAAGCACCTCCCACAAGTTGGATTGGCTTGATGGGCACTTCTTACGTACCATACGGTCAAGCTGCTCCCACAACAGCTCAATAGGGTTGAGATCCGGTGACTGTGCTGGCCACCCCATTATAGACAGAATACCAGCTGACTGCTTCTTCCCTAAATAGTTCTTGCATAGTTTGGAGCTGTGCTTTGGGTCATTGTCCTGTTGTAGGAGGAAATTGGCTCCAATCAAGCACCGTCCACAGGGTATGGCATGGCGTTGCAAAATGGAGTGATAGCCTTCCTTCTTCAAGATCCCTTTTACCCTGTACAAATCTCCCACTTTACCACCACCAAAGCACCCCCAGACCATCACATTGCCTCCACCATGCTTGACAGATGGCGTCAAGCACTCCTCCAGCATCTTTTCATTTGGTCTGCGTCTCACGAATGTTCTTCTTTGTGATCCGAACACCTCAAACTTAGATTCGTCTGTCCATAACACTTTTTTCCAATCTTCCTCTGTCCAGTGTCTGTGTTCTTTTGCCCATCTTAATCTTTTCTTTTTATTGGCCAGTCTGAGATATGGCTTTTTCTTTGCAACTCTGCCTAGAAGGCCAACATCCCGGAGTCGCCTCTTCACTGTTGACGTTGAGACTGGTGTTTTGCGGGTACTATTTAATGAAGCTGCCAGTTGAGGACCTGTGAGGCGTCTGTTTCTCAAAGTAGACACTCTAATGTATTTGTCCTCTTGCTCAATTGTGCACCGGGGCCTCCCACTCCTCTTTCTATTCCGGTTAGAGCCAGTTTGCGCTGTTCTGTGAAGGGAGTAGTACACAGCGTTGTACGAGATCTTCAGTTTCTTGGCAATTTCTCATATGGAATAGCCTTCATTTCTCAGAACAAGGATAGACTGACGAGTTTCAGAAGAAAGTTCTTTGTTTCTGGCCATTTTGAGCCTGTAATCGAACCCACAATTGCTGATGCTCCAGATACTCAACTAGTCGAAAGAAGGCCAGTTTTATTGCTTCTTTAATCAGCACAACAGTTTTCAGCTGTGCTAACATAATTGCAAAAGGGTTTTCTAATGATCAATTAGCCTTTTAAAATGATAAACTTGGATTAGCAAACACAACGTGCCATTGGAACACAGGACTGATGGTTGCTGATAATGGGCCTCTGTGCGCCTATGTAGATATTCCATTACAAATCAGCCGTTTCCAGCTACAATAGTCATTTACAACATTAACAATGTCTACACTGTATTTCTGATCAATTTGATGTTATTTTAATGGACAAAAATTTGCTTTTCTTTCGAAAACAAGGAAATTTCTAAGTGACCCCAAACTTTTGAACGGTAGTGAATATATATATATATATATATATATATATATATATATAGATATATATATATATATATATATATATATATATATATATATATATATATATATATATATATATATATT
>JAGXEW010001152.1:27500-28685 GCA_030684275.1 Acipenser oxyrinchus oxyrinchus | reverse complement strand
ACATTAAATAGACAATAACACTGATGAGAATAATAATGATAATAATAATGGTAAACAAATATAAATAATAACCACGTTATTAATAATTTAACAATAACAACAATGAAATATAACAAGATTTGAACTAATATAGAGTGCTCACTGTTTGTCCCTCAGGCTGTGACAGTGTGACAGGCGGCTGTGTACTGGGCTGCCAGTTGTACACAGCTGGACTCCTCTCCGAGGAGGATTGGGAGTTTCTGAGAGTCTGGCAGGTCTGGGAATGTTTTGCAGAGATTTTTATTTGTGGGAAGAAAGTTTCCCTTATTTCTGTGTATTTTGTACACTGCAGTAGAAAGTGCACCTCTGTCTCTACTTGTTGGAGTTGACAGTGATGACACAGCCGGTCCTCTTTGGGCAGCCAGGTCTGCCTGTGTCGGCCTGTTTCTATGGCCAGGCTGTTAACACAATTAACACAGTAGCGATACAGTATCGTGCCCTTATATGTGGGAGGCGAGCGCCCTCTTCTGGACAAATGCTGTAATTACTCAAAAACTGCATGAATATTTTAACCGTCTATTTAGTCTATGTAACTATTGCATACATTTCTTATCTTATGACAATTTAAAAATGCGTGTGGATATGAAACTCAAAACACAACTGTGACAGTCGGGTCTGTATTTATAGGCACACACACACACACACACACACACACCTTTATAGACAAAACTCTTGGTTAACACAATAAATCAGACAAGTTTATGTATTTTTTTAAATTCGTATTTTAATCTCAATATCCTCGTTACACAATCCTGTTTTCATAAAATATTCATCTGAAACCATTTCACAAAGAAAGAAGGAAGAAAAAAAAAAGGTTGTTATCGTCGGAACAAGTAGAAAACGAAGCAGCTGCACGCCGGGCACACAGGAACCTGACCCCCCCCCCGGGCACATAGCAACCTGACCCCCCCCGGGCACATAGCAACCTGACCCCGGGCGCATAGCAACCTGACCCCCGCCCGGGCACACAGCAACCTGACCCCCGGCGCATAGCAACCTGACCCCCGGCGCATAGCAACCTGACCCCCCGGGCACACAGCAACCTGACCCCCTCCCGGGCACACAGGAACCTGACCCCCGGCACACAGGAACCTGACCCCCGCCCGGGCACACAGGAACCTGACCCCCCCCCGGGCACACAGGAAC
>JAGXEW010001152.1:0-22500 GCA_030684275.1 Acipenser oxyrinchus oxyrinchus | reverse complement strand
GAGCCTCGCTGCACTCCCCTGGTTGCACTGCTCCATGGCAGGCTGAGCCTCGCTGCACTCCCCTGGTTGCACTGCTCCATGGCAGGCTGAGCCTCGCTGCACTCCCCTGGTTGCACTGCTCCATGGCAGGCTGAGCCTCGCTGCACTCCCCTGGTTGCACTGCTCCATGGCAGGCTGAGCCTCGCTGCACTCCCCTGGTTGCACTGCTCCATGGCAGGCTGAGCCTCGCTGCACTCCCCTGGTTGCACTGCTCCATGGCAGGCTGAGCCTCGCTGCACTCCCCTGGTTGCACTGCTCCATGGCAGGCTGAGCCTCGCTGCACTCCCCTGGTTGCACTGCTCCATGGCAGGCTGAGCCTCGCTGCACTCCCCTGGTTGCACTGCTCCATGGCAGGCTGAGCCTCGCTGCACTCACCTGGTTGCACTGCTCGATTGCTGTGCAGCTGTTCCGGGTGCATCTCTCCAGAACCGCTCCATGGATCTCAGGTGAACCCCCACCTGCGCTCGATCGCTGGTGAGACACACACACATGCACGTGAGGAGGACTCTACTGTACACTATTCATACAGGGTCAATATTGCTGTGGTCTGGGTGTGCAGTACAGTGTGGCTATGCTATGCTGTGTGCAGTACAGCGTGGCTATGCTATGCTATGCTATGCTAGCTGCTATGCTATGCTATGCTATGCTATGCTATGCTGTGTGCAGTACAGCGTGGCTATGCTATGCTATGCTATGCTGTGTGCAGTACAGTGGTGGCTATGCTATGCTATGCTATGCTGTGTGCAGTACAGTGTGGCTATGCTATGCTATGCTATGCTGTGTGCAGTACAGCATGGTTATGCTATGCTGTGTGCAGTACAGTATGGCTATGCTATGCTATGCTATGCTGTGTGCAGTACAGTGTGGCTATGCTATGCTATGCTGTGTGCAGTACAGTGTGGCTATGCTATGCTATGCTATGCTGTGTGCAGTACAGCATGGCTATGCTATGCTGTGTGCAGTACAGCGTGGCTATGCTATGCTATGCTATGCTGTGTGTGCAGTACAGCATGGCTATGCTATGCTGTGTGCAGTACAGCGTGGCTATGCTATGCTATGCTATGCTGTGTGCAGTACAGCTATGGCTATGCTATGCTGTGTGCAGTACAGCGTGGCTATGCTATGCTATGCTATGCTATGCTATGCTATGCTATGCTATGCTATGCATTGCAGTACAGTGTGGCTATGCTATGCTATGCTGTGTGCAGTACAGTGTGGCTATGCTATGCTATGCTATGCTATGCTGTGTGCAGTACAGTGTGGCTATGCTATGCTATGCTGTGTGCAGTACAGTGTGGCTATGCTATGCTATGCTGTGTGCAGTACAGTGTGGCTATGCTATGCTATGCTATGCTGTGTGCAGTACAGTGTGGCTATGCTATGCATGCTATGCTGTGTGCAGTACAGTGTGGCTATGCTATGCTATGCTGTGTGCAGTACAGTGTGGCTATGCTATGCTATGCTATGCTGTGTGCAGTACAGCGTGGCTATGCTATGCTATGCTATGCTGTGTGCAGTACAGGCGTGGCTATGCTATGCTATGCTATGCTGTGTGCAGTACAGCGTGGCTATGCTATGCTATGCTGTGTGTGCAGTACAGTGTGCTATGCTATGCTATGCTAATGCTATGCTGTGTGCAGTACAGCGTGGCTATGCTATGCTATGCTAGTGTGCAGTACAGTGTGGCTATGCTATGCTATGCTGTGTGCAGTACAGCTGTGGCTATGCTATGCTATGCTGTGTGTGCAGTACAGCTGTGGCTATGCTATGCTATGCTGTGTGCAGTACAGCGTGGCTATGCTATGCTATGCTGTGTGTGCAGTACAGTGTGGCTATGCTATGCTATGCTGTGTGCAGTACAGTGTGGCTATGCTATGCTATGCTGTGTGCAGTACAGTGTGCTGCTATGCTATGCTATGCTGTGTGCAGTACAGCTGTATGCTATGCTATGCTATGCTGTGTGGCAGTACAGTGTGGCTATGCTATGCTATGCTATGCTGTGTGCTAGTACAGTGGCTATGCTATGCTATGCTGTGTGCAGTACAGCGTGTATGCTATGCTATGCTATGCTGTGTGCAGTACAGTGTGGCTATGCTATGCTGTGCTATGCTATGCTGTGTGCTATACAGTGCTGTATGCTATGCTATGCTATGCTATGCTGTGTGCAGTACAGCTGGCTATGCTATGCTATGCTGTATGTGCAGGTGCAGTATGCTGTATGCTATGCTATGCTGTGTGCAGTGCATGTGCTGCTATGCTATGCTGTGTGCTAGTACAGTGTGCTATGCTATGCTATGCTGTGTGCAGTACAGTGTGGCTATGCTATGCTATGCTGTGTGCAGTACACGTGTATGCTATGCTATGCTATGCTGTGTGCTAGTACTAGTGCTGCTATGCTATGCTGTGTGCTAGTACAGTGTGGCTATGCTATGCTATGCTGTGTGCAGTACAGTGTGCTATGCTATGCTATGCTAGTGCTATGCTGTATGCTATGCTGTGTGCAGTACAGCGTGGCTATGCTATGCTATGTGCTATGCTGTGTGCAGTACATGCTGTGGCTATGCTGTGCTATGCTATGCTGTGTGCGTACTGCTATGCTATGCTATGCTTATGCTATGCTGTGTGCAGTACATGCTGTATGCTATGCTATGCTATGCTGTGTGCTATACTATGCTGTGGCTATGCTATGCTATGCTGTATGCTATGCTGTGTGCATACAGCTATGCTATGCTATGCTATGCTGTGTGCAGTACAGTGTGGCTATGCTTATGCTATGCTGTGTGCAGTACAGTGTGGCTATGCTTATGCTATGCTATGCTATGCTGTGTGCAGTACAGTGTGCTATGCTATGCTATGCTATGCTATGCTATGCTGTGTGCGTATGCTATGCTATGCTATGCTATGCTGTGTGCTAGTACATGTGCTGTGCTATGCTATGCTATGCTATGTGCGTACGGTGTGTGCTATGCTATGCTATGCTATGCTATGCTGTGTGCTGTACTATGCTGTATGCTATGCTGTATGCAGTGCTATGCTTATGCTATGCTATGCTATGCTATGCTGTGTGCTAGTGCTATGCTGGCTATGCTATGCTATGCTGTGCTATGCTGATGCTAGCTGTGCTATGCTATGCTGTATGCTATGCTGTGTGCTATGCTATGCTGTATGCTATGCTATGCTATGCTGTATGCTATGCTGTGTGCTATGCTATGCTATGCTATGCTGTGTGCTATGCTAGTGTCTATGCTGTGTGCTATGCTATGCTGTGCTATGCTATGCTATGCTATGCTGTATGCTGTGTGCTATGCTATGCTATGCTGATGCTATGCTGTGTATATGCTGTGCTGCTATGCTGTATGCTATGCTGTGTGCTATACTATGCTGTATGCTATGCTGTATGCTATGCTATGCTGTTGCTATGCTATGCTATGCTATGCTATGCTGTGTGCTATACATGTGCATGCTATGCTGTGCTATGCTATGCTATGTGCTATGCTGTATGCTATGCTGTGCTGCTATGCTATGCTGTGCTGTATGCTATGCTGTATGCTATGCTTGTGCTATGCTATGCTATGCTGTGTGCTATGCTGTGTGCTATGCTATGCTATGCTATGCTGTATGCTATGCTATGCTCTATGCTATGCTGTGCTATGCTATGCTGTACTGTATGCTGTGCTGCTGTGCTATGCTATGCTGTATGCTATGCTGTATGCTATGCTATGCTGTGCTGTGCTATGCTATGCTGTATGCTATGCTGTGTGCTATGCTATGTGCTGTGCTATGCTATGCTATGCTGTGTGCTGTACTATGCTGTGCTATGCTATGCTGTATGCTATGCTGTGTGCTATAGCTATGTGCTATGCTATGCTATGCTGTGTGCTAGTACAGTGCTATGCTATGCTATGCTGTGTGCTAGTAGCTGTGTGCTATGCTATGCTGTATGCTATGCTGTGTGCTATACTATGCTGTATGCTATGCTATGCTGTGTGCAGTACTATGCTGGCTATGCTATGCTGTATGCTATGCTGTGTGCTATGCTATGCTGTATGCTATGCTGTGTGCTAGTACTATGCTATGCTATGCTGTGTGCTATGCTATGCTATGCTATGCTATGCTGTGTGCAGTACTAGTGCTGTGCTATGCTATGCTATGCTGTGTGCTGGTACGTATGGCTATGCTATGCTGATGCTATGCTGTGTGCAGTGCATGCTGTGCTATGCTATGCTATGCTGTATGCTAGTACAGTGTGCTATGCTATGCTATGCTGTGTGCAGTGCAGCTATGGCTATGCTATGCTATGCTATGCTTGTGCTGCAGTGCATGTGTGGCTATGCTGATGCTATGCTGTGTGCCGTACAGTGTGCTATGCTACTGCTATGCTGTGTGCAGTACTGTGTGGCTATGCTATGCTATGCTGTGTGCAGTACAGTGTGGCTATGCTATGCTATGCTATGCTATGCTGTGTGCAGTACAGCGTGGCTATGCTATGCTATGCTGTGTGCAGTACAGTGTGGCTATGCTATGCTATGCTGTGTGCAGTACAGTGTGCTATGCTATGCTATGCTTTATGCTATGCTGTGTGCAGTGCATATGCTAGCTGTGCTATGCTATGCTATGCTGTGTGCGGTACAGTGTGCTATGCTATGCTATGCTTGTATGCTGTACAGCGTGGCTATGCTGCATGCTATGCTGTGTGGCTATGCTTGTATGCTGTGCTATGCTGTGCTGTGTGCAGTACAGCTGTGGCTATGCTATGCTATGCTGTGTGCTGTACAGTGCTGGCTATGCTATGCTATGCTGTGTGCAGTACAGCTGTGTGCTTATGCTATGCTATGCTGTGTGCAGTACAGTGTGGCTATGCTATGCTATGCTATGCTGTGTGCAGTACAGTATGGCTATGCTATGCTATGCTGTGTGCAGTGCAGTGTAGCTATGCTATGCTATGCTATGCTGTGTGCAGTACATGTGGCTATGCTTATGCTTATGCTGTGTGCGGTGCAGTATGGCTGTGCTATGCTATGCTATGCTGTGTGCGGTGCAGTATGCATGCATGTATGCTATGCTATGCTATGCTGTGTGCAGTACAGTGTGGCTATGCTATGCTATGCTATGCTATGCTGTGTGCAGTACAGGTGTGCTATGCTATGCTATGCTGTGTGCAGTACAGCTGTGGCTATGCTATGCTTTATGCTGTGTGCATGCAGCATGGCTGCTGTGCTATGCTATGCTGTGTGCAGGGTACTGGCTGTGCTATGCTATGCTGTGTGCGTATGCTGTGTGCTATGCTATGCTATGCTGTGTGCAGTATCAGGTGTGGCTATGTGCTGTGCTATTATGCTGTATGCTATGCACTGTTACAGCTGTGGCTACAGCGTGGCTATGCTATGCTATGCTGTGCTGCAATGCTGTGCTATTGCTATGCTATGCTGCTGTGCTATGCTATGCTGCTGTGCGGTGCAGTGCTAGTGCTATGTTTATGCAGTACTAGTGCTGTGCTATGCTGTGTCGCTATGCTATGCTATGCTATGTGCTGTGTGCAGTGCAGTGTGGCTATGCTATGCTTATGCTGTGTGCGGTGCAGCGTGGCTTTGTGCTATGCTGCAGTGCTGGCTGTGCTAGTGCAGCGTGTGCTATGGCGTATGCTTTATGCTATGCTATGCTGTGTGCGGTACCAGCGTGGCTATGTATGCTATGCTATGCTGTGTGCAGTACAGTGTGGCTATGCTATTGTCTATCGCTGTGTGTGCTGTACTTGTGCTATGCTATTAGCTATGCTATGCTATGCTGTGTGCTATGCTATCAGCTGTGGCTATGTACTGTGCTATGCTGTGCTTGCTAGTGTCAACTATGTGCTATGCTATGCTATGCTGTGTGCAGTACAGTGTGGCTATGCTATGCTATATGCTGTGTGCAGTACAGTGTGCTATGCTATGCTATGCTGTGTGCAGTACAGTGTGCTGCTATGCTATGCTATGCTGTGTGCAGTACACTGTGTGCTGTAGTGCTATGCTATGCTATGCTATGCTGTGTGCAGTACAGTGGTGCTATGCTATGCTATGCTATGCTGTGCTGTGCTGTGCTGTGCATGCTGCTATGCTATGCTATGCTGTGCTGCAGTGCAGTGTAGCTTATGCTATGCTATGCTATGCTATGCTGTGCTGTGCTGTTATGCTATGCTATGCTATGCTGTGTGTGCAGTACATGCTGCTATGCTATGCTGTGCTATGCATGCTGTGCTATGCTATGCTGTGCTATGCTTTATGCTATCTGCTATGCTATGCTGTGCTATGCTATGCTGTGCTGTGCTTTATGCTATGCTATGCTGTGTGCAGTACAGTGTGCTATGCTATGCTATGCTATGCTATGCTGTGCTATGCTATGCTGTGCTATGCTGCTATGCTGTGCTGCTATTATGCTATGCTGTGCTATGCTGTGCTATGCTATGCTGTGCTATGCTTTGTGCTATGCTATGCTACTGCTGTGCTATGCTATGCTATGCTATGCTATGCTGTGCTATGCTATGCTATGCTATGCTGTGCTGTACAGCTGCTATGCTATGCTATGCTATGCTATGCTGTGCTATGCTATAAGCTATGCTGTGTATGCTATGCTATGCTATGCTGTGCTATGCTATGCTATGCTGTGCTATGCTGTGCTATGCTATGCTATGCTATGCTTTATGCTATGTGCTATGTGCGTATGCTGTATGTGCTATGCTATGCTATGCTATGCTATGCTATGCTGTGTGCAGTGCACATGCGTGTGCTATGCTATGCTATGCTGTGTGCAGTGCAGTGTGGCTATGCTATGCTATGCTGCTGTGCAGTACAGCTGGCTATGCTATGCTATGCTGTGTGCAGTACAGCGTGGCTATGCTATGCTATGCTATGCTGTGTGCAGTACAGTGGCTGTGCTATGCTATGCTATGCTGTGTGCAGTACAGCGTGGCTATGCTATGCTGCTATGCTGTGTGCAGTATGCGTGGCTATGCTATGCTATGCTGTGTGCAGTACAGCGTGCATGCTATGCTGTATGCTGTGTGCAGTACAGTGCGTGGCTATGCTATGCTATGCTATGCTGTGTGCAGTACAGTGTGTGGCTATGCTATGCTATGCTGTGTGCAGTACAGTGTGGCTATGCTATGCTATGCTGTGTGCAGTAGTGCTGTGCTATGCTATGCTGTGTGCAGTACAGTGTGGCTATGCTATGCTATGCTGTGTGCAGTACAGCGTGGCTATGCTATGCTATGCTATGCTGTGTGCAGTACAGTGTGGCTATGCTATGCTATGCTGTGCTAGCATAGGCTATGCTGTGCTATGCTATGCTATGCTGTGCTGTGCTATGCTGTGCTATGCTATGCTATGCTGTGTGCAGTACAGCGTGGCTATGCTATGCTGTGTGCAGTACAGTGCGTGTGCTATGCTATGCTATGCTGTGTGCAGTACAGTGTGGCTATGCTATGTATGCTATGCTATGCTGTGTGCAGTACAGTGTGGCTATGCTATGCTGTGTGCAGTACAGTGTGGCTATGCTATGCTATGCTGTGTGCAGTACAGTGTGGCTATGCTATGCTATGCTATGCTGTGTGCAGTACAGTGTGGCTATGCTATGCTATGCTGTGTGCAGTACAGTGTGGCTATGCTATGCTATGCTATGCTATGCTGTGTGCAGTACAGCGTGGCTATGCTATGCTATGCTGTGTGCAGTACAGTGTGGCTATGCTATGCTATGCTATGCTATGCTGTGTGCAGTACAGCGTGGCTATGCTATGCTATGCTATGCTATGCTAGGCTATGCTATGCTATGCTGTGCTATGCTGTGTGCAGTACAGCGTGGCTATGCTATGCTATGCTATGCTAGGCTATGCTATGCTATGCTATGCTGTGCTATGCTGTGCTATGCTGTGTGCAGTACATGCTGTGGCTATGCTATGCTGTGCTATGCTGTGTGCATGTACAGTGTGGCTATGCTATGCTATGCTATGCTATGCTATGCTATGCTATGCTGTGCTATGCTATGCTATGCTATGCTATGCTATGCTATGCTATGCTATGCTGTGCTGTGCTATGCTATGCTGTGCTATGCTGTGCTATGCTGTGCTATGCTGTGTGCAGTACAGCGTGGCTATGCTATGCTGTGCTATGCTGTGTGCAGTACAGTGTGGCTATGCTATGCTATGCTATGCTATGCTATGCTATGCTATGCTATGGCACAGCAGGCTCAGTCTCTCACAGTCGATGTTGTTCTGCAGCACGCGGATGCACTGCTCATACAGGCTCATCATCTTGGGCAGGTAGGAGGTCTTGGATCGAGTACACCGCCATCTTGGAATTCAAGCCGCCCGTGAAGCCCTGGTCATCCTCCTCCGGAGGCAGAGGCACTAAGGAGAGTAGAGAGCTTTAACACTGAGACGCCTGGAACCAGGGGCAGGGGGCAGGGGTAGGGGCAGGAGGTAGGAGGTAGAGGGCAGGAGGTAGGAGGTAGAGGGCAGGGGGCAGGAGGCAGGAGGTAGAGGGGCAGGAGGCAGGAGGTAGAGGGCAGGGGGCAGGAGGTAGGGGCAGGGGCAGGAGGTAGAGGGCAGGGGGCAGGAGGTGAGGGTAGAGGGCAGGGGGCAGGAGGTAGAGGGCAGGGGGCTCACCTTGCGTCTCTGGGGAGACAGGGGTGGGGTCCAGCGAGGGGAGGGGTGGTGGTTGGGCTGGATGGCTGGCAGGGGAATATCCGGCAGCACTGGGATGATGTCACTGATCTGAATCTGAGAGAGGGAGAGAAACATGAATGCAGCTGCGTGTTCACCATGTGAACTCCACGGATACTGAGCTGTCCAGACTCATGCTGAGCAGCTACACTGCATCCTCCACAAACTGTCAATCTGTATTCATTACAACAACTCTGAGGCGAGTTCATCCACACACTGCAGCTCAACTCCGAGCTCATCCACACACTGCAGCTCAACTCGAGCTCATCCACACACTGCAGCTCAACTCCGAGCTCATCCACACGCTGCAGCTCAACTCCGAGCTCATCCACACACTGCAGCTCAACTCCGAGCTCATCCACACACTGCAGCTCAACTCCGAAGCTCATCCACACACTGCAGCTCAACTCCGAGCTCATCCACACACTGCAGCTCAACTCCGAAGCTCATCCACACACTGCAGCTCAACTCGAGCTCATCCACACACTGCAGCTCAACTCCGAGCTCATCCACACACTGCAGCTCAACTCCGAGCTCATCCACACGCTGCAGCTCAACTCCGAGCTCATCCACACGCTGCAGCTCAACTCCGAGCTCATCCACACGCTGCAGCTCAACTCCGAGCTCATCCACACGCTGCAGCTCAACTCGAGCTCATCCACACGCTGCAGCTCAACTCCGAAGCTCATCCACACGCTGCAGCTCAACTCCGAGCTCATCCACACGCTGCAGCTCAACTCCGAGCTCATCCACACGCTGCAGCTCAACTCCGAGCTCATCCACACACTGCAGCTCAACTCCGAGCTCATCCACACACTGCAGCTCAACTCCGAGCTCATCCACACACTGCAGCTCAACTCCGAGCTCATCCACACGCTGCAGCTCAACTCCGAGCTCATCCACACGCTGCAGCTCAACTCCGAGCTCATCCACACACTGCAGCTCAACTCCGAGCTCATCCACACACTGCAGCTCAACTCGAGCTCATCCACACGCTGCAGCTCAACTCGAGCTCATCCACACACTGCAGCTCAACTCCGAGCTCATCCACACGCTGCAGCTCAACTCGAGCTCATCCACACACTGCAGCTCAACTCCGAGCTCATCCACACACTGCAGCTCAACTCCGAGCTCATCCACACATGGCAGCTCTCTCTGTTACCTTTCTGCTCTTCTCTCGCTGGTTCGTGGGCTCCTGACTGGCTCTCTTGGTTGGCTGCGTCCTGTTTGTTTTGGGGGTTGTGGGGCCCGGGGCGGCTGGGATTCTTCTTCTTCCTCTTCACCTGCGGGACGTCGTAGCTGAGGAATGACTTCGAAGGACATGGCGGTCTGGTCCCCTCTGCCTCCCTCTCCTTCTCCTCCTCCTCTAGCCCCCCTCCTCCTCCTCCTCCGGCACCCCTCGAGATTTACCTGGAGAAGAATCACAAAGCTGGAATCTCTACAATAATCTCGAGGTACAATACAAACAAAGACACAGTATTGCTAAACAGAAGACATTTCCACCCGATACATCTAGACAGAATATTACTGCTGCATATTACACAGAAACAAGCTGGCTGGATGGCGTCGATATCAGGGTCTAGTGCTGTATATTATAAAGACATTTCAGAGGGCTGGATCGCATCAATATCAGGGTCTAGTGCTATATATTATAAAGACATGTCAGAGGGCTGGATCGCATCAATATCAGGGTCTAGTGCTATATATTATAAAGACATTTCAGAGGGCTGGATCGCATCAATATCAGGGTCTAGTGCTATATATTATAAAGACATTTCAGAGGGCTGGATCGCATCAATATCAGGGTCTAGTGCTATATATTATAAAGACATTTCAGAGGGCTGGATCGCATCAATATCAGGGTCTAGTGCTGTATATTATAAAGACATTTCAGAGGGCTGGATCGCATCAATATCAGGGTCTAGGGCTGTATATTATAAAGACATTTCAGAGGGCTGGATCGCATCAGTATCAGGGTCTAGTGCTATATATTATAAAGACATTCAAGAGGGCTGGATCGCATCAATATCAGGGTCTAGTGCTGTATATTATAAAGACATTTCAGAGGGCTGGAACGCATTAATATCAGGGTCTAGTGCTGTATATTATAAAGACATTTCAGAGGGCTGGATCACATCAATATCAGGGTCTAGTGCTATATATTATAAAGACATTTCAGAGGGCTGGATCACATCAATATCAGGGTCTAGTGCTGTATATTATAAAGACATTTCAGAGGGCTGGATCGCATCAATATCAGGGTCTAGGGCTGTATATTATAAAGACATTTCAGAGGGCTGGATCGCATCAGTATCAGGGTCTAGTGTTATATATTATAAAGACATTCAAGAGGGCTGGATCGCATCAATATCAGGGTCTAGTGCTGTATATTATAAAGACATTTCAGAGGGCTGGAACGCATTAATATCAGGGTCTAGTGCTGTATATTATAAAGACATGTCCGAGGGCTGCGTTGCTCCACTCACCAGTGCTGCTCTTCTTCCTCTCTCTCTCCCGCTCCCCTGTGGATTTGGGCCGGGCTGCTCCGGATGTGCTGGTCCTGTCGGACTCCGTGTCTCTGTGTCGGTGCTGCTTGCGGGGCTCCGAGAGGGCTGGGGGGATCCCTGCTGCCCTGCCTCGCTTCTTCGAGTCCAGGCTGTGTCCCCTGCCCCCTGCCTCCTCCCCCTGTCTGCCAGAACTCCCCTTCTGCCTCTCAGCCGCCCCTCTGCCGTCGCTGTGTCTCTCCCGCTCCCTGTCTCTGCTCTTGTGGTGCGCCTTTGCTTTCTCTCTCTCTCTGTGGGGGTCCTTGTGCGCAGGTTTAGGCGGCTCTGGAGAGTGCCTGTACTCCTCCTCCTCCTCCTCCTCGTACCCCTGCCTGTAGGGGCTGCTGGAGCAGTGCTGGGGGCTGTCTGCCTCTCTCTCCTCCTCCTCGGCTGGGCTCTCGCACCCTCTGACTGGTATCCCCTGCTGGGCGAGGGGCTGTAGGGGTGCTGGGGAGGAGAGGGGTAGCCTGGCTCTTCCTCAGGGAGGGGTCTCGGCAGCTTCTTGTTGGCCTCCCCACTTTGCTCTGGGAGCCACGGGGGCAGGGCTGGGTCTGTCAGGAGGAGAGGAGAGGAGAGCGAGAGAGAGAGACACACACACAGAGAGAAGTGAGTGGCTTCTCGGGTGTCAGAGTTATCCTAGCTTGTTTGAAGCGTTGTGTATACAGGGAGGATATTGCTGTGCAGCGGACGCTGAGTGAGGGTCTCACAGCAGTGCTGCCGTTATTACAAGAGCCCTCCTTCACATTCACTGCAGGATCCCGCAGCCCAATCTCAAGGGACACATTTTCATGAATGCATATTTCAGTGCAGACTATAATAAAACCCCACCATCTCCCCGCGGTGAGGGCCCCCACAGCCTCCCTCTCCCCAGTCCCAGTCCCCACTTCTCTGCTTCCTGAGGGACCAGTTTCTTCCACTTTGCCACAAGGCTCCTGGCGTGCTCCCGACCTGCTGGTGCTTCCGCGAGTGCGTTCACCGCCTTCCCACGCCCGAGTCCTGAGGGGCGGAACACGGAGTCACACCGCAGTTCCATTCTAGAAGCCCTCCCAATTCCAATTCCAATTCCAATTCCGTCACAGGAACCGGAATTGCTATTTCAGAGACAGTAACAATACTAGTTGTTCACGATTTGAATTGACTAACAGACAGCGACTTCACAGCTGAAGTAATTTGTTTGCCCCTGTGAGAAGCTCTATTTTAACACAACGCTGTGAATTGTGATTTTGATCAATGATGTGCTGGAACTGATTAAAAGGGAGCTGGAATTGAAAAACAAGAATTTATTTTGATCTGACAACACACACTGAAACACACACACTGCAACGCACACACACCAAACACACACTGAAACACACACACACACAAACACACACACTGAAACACACACTGCAATGCACACACACACACAAACACACACTGAAACACACACGCACACAAACACCAAACACACACACACACACGAAACACACACTGAAACACACACGCACACCGAAACACACACACACACAAACACCGAAACACACACACACACTGAAACACACACTGCAACGCACACACACACCGAAACACACACACACACCAAAACACACACTGAAACACACACACACACACACCGACACACACTGAAACACACACTGCAACGCACACACACACCGAAACACACACTGCAACGCACACACACACAAACACACTGACACCCATACAGTGAAACACACACACAAACGCACACTGACACTGACACACACAGAGGGCTGTGACTGACTGCACTCACCACCAGGATATCCACTGTGATGGGCAGCTCATTGAGTCTCTTCAGAGTCTTCAGCAGCTGAGAGAGAGAGAGAGAGTTCAAACAAACTCACACCACCACACAGACCCTGCTTCCTACACACCGAATTCCATTGCTTTCCGTTTAAATCGCATTAGTATCATTCCAGTAGCCCGCTGAATGCCTGCCAGTCTCAAATGCACGCATGTTCACAGGGCAGTATAACGCGTAGCACGAGTCCCGCACTGTTACCCTGTCAGTGGCACAATACACGCTTCTTTATAACATGCAAATGAAGCAGCAAGCCCGAGACACAAGAATCAATTAAAAACCACCTCATTAGCGAGATTCCTGTCTGAGCAAACTGAGAAACACATCGATGTGTGCAAGTACAGACACGTGCAAATGTTACTACTGTAGTAGTATTATCATGATGTGGGTGCCCGCGGTACTGTGCTGGCTGACGTGGACTGCAATGCAATGATACCGGGGGGCAGCAGTAACAGCGCTGGGGGATTTGCAAACACTACCCGGTGTCGCTTGCTGCCCACACGGTGCTCCGCCAGTGCAAGATCACAACCACTTCAAACTTTCACACACTGACTTTGCAAACAGCCCGGGAGGCTCTGAAGAAGACCGGGCAAGGACCTTGTGCTGTCATTACTCGCTCGGCAAGGACGGGTCTGTCTTCCACCGAATGCAATGCAAAAGGATTTCAAGCACGCCTGGCGGATGAGACGCAACGCTCCGGTCTGGCGAGCTGCTCCGCTCCGCCGCCCCGTCGTAACCTGCGCTGTATGACGTAATACCGCGAGCGTGCCTCCAGCTGTCGCGTCACTGCGCGTCTCTGACGTCACTCGGCTCTTCGCAGATCTGTGTAAGTTCCTGTATGCAGCACAATCGCATTTGACTTGCTGTGCTGAATCTAATGAAATATTGTTTACCGGATCCGCTGCGTTGTTTATTAAACCCCCACCTTTACGATTATACGCCCCTACCCCCAAAGCAAACAACCCAAACCCTGATGTCGTGTTTTGGAAACACTTCCAACAGCCCCTGGTCCCTGTCTCTGAGCTCGCCCCGTCACCCCGGCTGCGCTGCCCTGCGCTGCTTCGCGTGCATTCCTTCGTGTATTTATTTCATCGATATGATTGTATGAACGCGGATTTACCCTTTTCGGTTCCTGATTTTCAGACAGTCTGGACTGCAGCTTCTCCACAGCCTCCAGCAGCGTGTCCGCCATCTCTACTGCTGGTAAAATCCCTCGCCGGAAGTCGCTCTCCTGCCCTCACCGGAAGCGCTGTCCGCCGGGTTTGCCCACAGCTGACACGGAGCCGCACTCGCCGGAAGAGGTTGGAAAAGCGTCATTTGGAGGAGGGAGGAGTTGCTCAGATCATTGGCAGTGACAAGATCGGTTTGTGATACAGAACTGCGCTTTAAATCCAGCTGAGGGAGATATCTGTCTGACAAGAATTATAATTGTTAACCCGCCCCACACACACAATGTTGCGTAATCACAAAGTTTGCTACACGCACTTGGATAACACACACTCATTTACAAACACTAAAAGAAGCTTAATAAATCCAGTGACTTGAGTGAGTTTCGGCCGCCAGCGTCCGACCCCCACCCACAGAGCACCTGTCACTGCCACTGAGAGAGAGATCCTGTCCCCAGGGTGGGCTGACGGGAGGGGGCGGGTGTGGTCAGGGTGTGCCAAAGAACTCAAAATGACAACAACAGTAAATACAGACTTTTCTCTGACTTACTAAGAAAATGCCCATTCTCCTATTCTCCCATGTGTGTTTGTGTGTCTGTGTGCCAGTCTGTGTGTCTGTGTGCCAGCCTCTGTGCCTGTGTCTGTGTGCCAGTCTTTGTGTCAGTCTGTGTTTCTGTGTGCCAGCCTCTGTGCCTGTGTGTCTGTGTGCCAGTCTGTGTGTCTGTGTGCCAGCCTCTGTGCCTGTGTGTCTGTTGCCAGTCTGTGTGTCTGTGTGCCAGCCTCTGTGCCTGTGTGTCTGTGTGCCAGTCTGTGTGTCAGTCTGTGTTTCTGTGTGCCAGCCTCTGTGCCTGTGTGTCTGTGTGCCAGTCTGTGTGTCAGTCTGTGTTTCTGTGTGCCAGTTTGTGTCTGTGTGTCTGTGTGTCTGTGTGCCAGCCTCTGTGCCTGTGTGTCTGTGTGCCAGTGTGTGTGCCAGCCTCTGTGCCTGTGTGTCTGTGTGCCAGTGTGTGTGTCAGTCTGTGTTTCTGTGTGTCTGTGTGCCAGTGTGTGTGTCAGTCTGTGTTTCTGTGTGTCTGTGTGCCAGTCTGTGTTTCTGTGTGCCAGTTTGTGTTTCTGTGTGTCTGTGTGCCAGTTTGTGTTTCTGTGTGCCTGTGTGCCAGCCTCTGTGCCTGTGTGTCTGTGTGCCAGTGTGTGTCAGTCTGTGTTTCTGTGTGTCTGTGTGCCAGTCTGTGTGTCTGTCAGGCAGTGATTTTCCAATGCAGCAGCAGCTCACATGTGACAGGAAGGTGGTGGTGGTGGGGGGTGCTGAGTGTTTTGGGAGAGGAGCTCTCCAGTTTCAGGACCCCTCAGTGTCTCTCAAAGTAACCTCTGAAGCTCCTCACTCTCCCTCGGACCAGACAGACAGACAGACAGATACACTGCGCCCAGCAGGGACGGACAGACAGACGACTGAGGCATTAGAAACTCAGGTAAGAGCTTTTCAAAGTGTTTCACTGGATTGTAATAGATTTGCTCTTCATTGTGTGCTTGTGCTGGAAAGGTCACCTTTCACTGAGAAAACTCTCAGAGGAACAGGAAGATCTGAGAGCATTCGACAGCAAACCCTGAGGAGGCATTTTCTTATTCACTCCTTTATACTGACTCACTGAGAACTCACAAGACACGCAGTGACTGTGATGCCTTTCCCATGGCTATACTAGGGCATTTACCACAGTCTACCCTGGTTTGCCATGATTTTAATATGCTTTACAATGCTTCCCTATGCTTTACCAGTCCTCTCTGTGCTTTACAATGCTTCCCTATGCTTTACCACACCTCTCTGTGCTTTACAATGCTTCCCTATGCTTTACCAGACCTCTCTGTGCTTTACAATGCTTCCCTATGCTTTACCACACCTCTCTGTGCTTTACAATGCTCCCCTATGCTTTACCAGACCTCTCTGCTTTACAATGCTTCCCTATGCTTTACCAGACCTCTCTGTGCTTTACAATGCTTCCCTGTGCTTTACAAACAGACACAGCAGGTTTTACATTCAAGGCAGTTCAAGGCCGGTCTGGTGTTTATTTTTCACACTGTAAAATTGAAAGGGTGTTTTTAATGTTTTATTTGTACCCTTTGATAAAAAACACAGTGATTTCCACTGAAGGGATTCTACAGCCAGACTCCTTGTTTTGGTCTCTGCTGCCGTCAGGGGAATTTTCCAAGTTCCAGAGTCTTGAATAAAAGCATCAGCACTCTCTAAATATAACCCTACCCCCTACCCCCCGGGAATAGAAACAGAGCAAAGTGAAGCAGGTCTAGTGCAGTGCAGAGTTTTGACTCAGCCAGTGAAGCTCCTCTCCTCCCCTCTCTCTGTGGATATTAATAGCCCAGCCTGTAACAGGACCCCGGCGCTCACTCTGATAAACAAGCTCAGGAATGCTCCCCTCTTTGCTATTCCGGGACGGCTGTTGATTCCTTACCAGGGCACATGAAGGGCAGGAGCATGTGGCACAGGGCGCAGTCACCCCTTCAGAGGCCGGGCATAACTGCACCATTACTTCCTGTGTATGGAAAAAGAAACCTCACCGTCTTCCTGTTGAATATCCAGGACGCTTCTGTCGAGACGTTTTGCCTGCTAGACCTCGACATTTCTTTTGTGATGATTGCTGAGCGTTCAAGTTATGTTTTTACACTTCCATGAATGTGTTCAGCCAGGTCTGTGAATTCTAATTAAAATGACTTCTCTCTTTCTCTTCCCACAGAGCAGCGTTCCCCTTGCTCAGGACTACCCCCTTCACTCCCTCCTAACTCCTCCCTCCCTCCTTTCTCAATCTCTCGTTCCTCCCTCACCTGCCTGCACCCGCACAACCACCCAGCCAGCCTACCACCAAGCCACCAAGCCACCAAGCCACCCAGCCACCCAGCCACCCAGCCAGCCTACCACCCAGCAGCCCAGCCACCCAGCCACCCAGCTACCCAGCTAACCACCCAGCCAGAGAACCACCCAGCCATCCAGTCACCATGGCCCCAAAAGAAGAGCCCGTCAGCGGCAGCCCGTGTCGCTGGAGAAGCCTCTGCCCGCCTCCGGAGGGGTGCTGATCGAGGAGACCCCGCTGGAGGTGGACCACCTGAACCTGCTGAACGGGCTGCGGGACTCGGGTCCCCTGCAACTCCACGGAGATGGTGCACCCGAGCACGGCGCCGCCCTGCTGGAGGAGTTCAGCCGCATGCGGCAGGAGCGCCTCCTCACCGACCTGGTGCTGGCCACCAAGACCAAGTCCTTCGACGCCCACAAGCTGGTCATGGCCTCCTGCAGCCTGCACTTCCGGGAGCTGCTGAAGAGAGACCCCGGGTGCAGAGGGTGGAGCTGGACTCCTGTCCCCGCCGGGCTGGCCAGCGCCATCACCTATGCCTACATGGGCAAAGTCAACCTGTCCCTGTACACCATCGGCTGCACTGTGGCCACAGCCACCACCCTCCAGATCCCACAGCTGGTGCAGATGTGCAGCGACTTCCTGCTGCAGGAGATGAGCGTGGAGAACTGCATGTACATCTCCAACATCGCGGCAGCGTCGGGCTGAACGGAGCCGGGAGGCGCCCGCGGCTTCATCCGGCCTCCTTCATGGAGTTCTCCCGGTCCGACCACTTCCTGCGGCTCACCCTGGAGCAGATCCGCGAGTTGCTGAGTGACGACGCCCTGCTGCTCCCTCCGAGCTCGACGCCTTCCACAGCGCCCTCCGCTGGCTGGAGTTCGACCCGCCTCGGAGCCACGCCGGGAGCTGCTGAGCCACGCGCGCCGGCACCATCCCCGCCCAGGAGCTGGTGAGCCACGTGCAGCCCGTGCCGCAAGATGATGCAAGACCCCGAGTGCCACCGGCTGCTCGTGGAGGCCATGAACTACCACCTCCTGCCCTTCCAGCAGAACGGGCTGCAGTCGCAGCGCACCAGGAGCAGGGCCGGCCGGTCCGCTGCTGGTGGCCGTCGGGGCCGGCCCTCGCCACGGAGAAGGCCCTGAGCAGGGAGGTGCTCTGCAGGGACCCGACTCCCTGCGTGGCACAAGCTCTCCGAGATGCCGCCAAGAGCTTCAACCAGTGCGTGGCCGTGATGGACGGCTTCCTGTATGTGGCGGGCGGAGGATCAGAACGACGCCGCAACCAGGCCAAGCACGCCGTCAGCAACCTCTGCAGGTACTGTGTGTGTGTGTCTGTGTGTGTGTGTGTGCACGGTGCTGTCTGCAGCGTTTGTGTGTGAACGGTGCTGTCTGCAGTGTGTGTGTGTGCACGGTGCTGTCTGCAGTGTGTGTGTGTGTGCACGGTGCTGTCTGCAGTGTGTGTGTGTGTGTGTGTGCACGGTGCTGTCTGCAGTGTGTGTGTGTGCACGGTGCTGTCTGCAGTGTGTGTGTGTGTGTGCACGGTGCTGTCTGCAGTGTGTGTGTGTGTGTGTGTGCACGGTGCTGTCTGCAGGTACTGTGTGTGTGTGTGTGTGTGCACGGTGCTGTCTGCAGGTACTGTGTGTGTGTGTGTGTGTGCACGGTGCTGTCTGCAGGTACTGTGTGTGTGTGTGTGTGTGCACGGTGCTGTCTGCAGTGTGTGTGTGTGCACGGTGCTGTCTGCAGTGTGTGTGTGTGTGCACGGTGCTGTCTGCAGTGTGTGTGTGTGTGTGTGCACAGTGCTGTCTGCAGTGTGTGTGTGTGTGCACGGTGCTGTCTGCAGTGTCTGTGTGTGTGTGTGCACAGTGCTGTCTGCAGTGTGTGTGTGTGTGCACGGTGCTGTCTGCAGTGTGTGTGTGTGTGCACGGTGCTGTCTGCAGTGTCTGTGTGTGTGTGCACAGTGCTGTCTGCAGTGTGTGTGTGTGTGTGTGCACTGTGCTGTCTGCAGTGTGTGTGTGTGTGCACGGTGCTGTCTGCAGTGTGTGTGTGTGTGTGTGCACGGTGCTGTCTGAGGTGTCTGTGTGTGTGTGTGCACGGTGCTGTCTGCAGTGTGTGTGTGTGTGCACAGTGCTGTCTGCAGTGTGTGTGTGTGTGTGCATTGTGCTGTCTGCAGTGTGTGTGTGTGTGCACGGTGCTGTCTGCAGTGTGTGTGTGTGTGTGCACTGTGCTGTCTGCAGTGTGTGTGTGTGTGCACGGTGCTGTCTGCAGTGTGTGTGTGTGTGTGTGCACTGTGCTGTCTGCAGTGTGTGTGTGTGTGCACGGTGCTGTCTGCAGTGTCTGTGTGTGTGTGTGCACGGTGCTGTCTGCAGTGTCTGTGTCACACTGGGCTCTGTCTGTCTGCATAGTGTTCATGTTTGTTAACTACAGTAGAGAGTCAATTATCCAAACTAATTGGGAATGATACCAGTTGGCATTGATTTGTATGGAGAATCAAACCGGTATTAATAAGAATTACTGTACGTTTACTAATGTATAGAATAAAGTTAACATACACAAGTACCTACTGATGCTATATAGCTAGTAACCTCTTCTATCACATTAAGATTACCAAACGACAAAGCTTTACAAAGCATTGAATGAATGCAATTCAGTACCTACAGGTAAGGTATTGAAATACTGTAATTAAACAAACCGTATCCTCTTCTGCAGACAGGGGGAGGTCATGGAAAGCCCTTGCAGTGACGCTGTCTGCTTGAAAAGCTTTGATAGAATGACCTGTGTTTGCTCCTCCCTCTCCTCTGCAGGTATGACCCGCGCTTCAACACCTGGCTGCACCTGGCCAGCATGCGCCAGCGCCGCACCCACTTCAGCCTGAGCGCCCTCGACGGGCAGCTGTTTGCGATCGGGTCGCGAGCCGAGGGGATCCTGTCCACCGCCGAGTGCTACGTGCCGCCCAGCAATGCCTGGCAGCCACGGGCGGTCATGGAGATGCCACGATGCTGCCACGCCGGCCACGGTTGACGGACCATCCTGGTGACCGGCGGCTACATCAACAGTGCCTACTCCCGCGACAGTGAGCCGCACGACCCAACCACGGACAGCTGGGCGCGGCCGCTGATCTCAGCACCCCGTGGCTGGCACTGCGCCGCCTCCCTTGGGGACAAAGCCTACGTGGTGGGGGCAGCCAGCTGGGGCCGCGGCGAGCGAGTGGACGTGCTGCCCGTGGAGAGCTTCAACCCAGCCACGGGCCAGTGGAGCTACGTGGCGCCTCCCCGTGGGGTGAGCACGGCCGCCTCACCTCCGTGGAGGGCAGGCTGTACCTGCTGGGGGCTGGAACGAGCGAGAAGCGCTACAAGAAGAACGTGCAGACCTTCGACCCCGGCCAACGAGTGGGGAGGCCCCGAGCTGCCCGAGGCCACCGTCGGTGTGTCCTGCTGCACCCTGACCCTGCCACACAGCGCCACGGCCGCGCAGCCACGGAAACACAGAGTCCAGAGCTAGCAGTGCCACGCCCTTCCGAGCCAGCCCGCGTGTAACACGGGAGCGAGGAGTCTCACGGCTGGTTTCACAGACCCCCAGCACCGACTCGGCTTAACAACACGGAAACGCCAAGCACAATTCTCAGGTAGAACTATAAGAAACCGAGTCAAGCAGACAAAAACGCTTCAGTGTACGGGAGCCGAAGAGTTTCTGCACTGGTAGAATTCTGATTGAGCGCTTGCCCCTGTTCATTTAAAACACTCAAGAGCAATAATAATAATAATAATAATTATAATAAAAACCCGACTTGGGTCTGTGAAACCAGCCTGTTGCTGTATGCGGTGAAAGATCAGTGAAACCGGCCCACAGCAGACTCTGGCAGTGCGACCTGGAAACGGAAGCACAGAGAAGCCGGAGACGCTGAGAAGCCTCAGCAGGCGTCTCCGGGTGATTTCTTTTAGTATTCGTGAGTGTGAATTAGGAAGAGCATGAGAAGCACACGACTCAGACTAGCCCAGGAGCCTGAAGCCTCTCATCTCCAGCAGGGCTTCAGCAGCTCCCAGCCCATCCCAGCGGCTTCTGGGGGGGATTAGTAACAGGATGAAAAGAGAAACGAGGATAAGCCAAAAAAAAAAAAAAAAAAAACACTGGTGGTTTAGTTAAATGTTTTAATTATTTTTTTTTAATTCTAAAAAGACAGCTGTAGGATTTTCATGTAGCTGACAAGAAAAGTGTAGTTTTCACTTGAAGCGAATCCATTTTTTTTATTAGTTTTTATTATTAAAGGAGAAACAGAGAAGTTATTATAAAGAAAAAATAGTTTCATATTTTATAGAAGTAAAGATCTATCGCAACTAAAGAAAGAAAGACTAGTAGAAATGCAAACGAAGGAGAGAGAGATGGATTACTGGAGAGAAGAGATTTGAAGAAGAATCAAGTTTTAAAACGAGCTGAAGACTCCCGAGACTCAGCGAGACTCAGGGAAGAAACCCGTCACAAAACACCATGAAGCGAGGAGGCAGACAGGCAGCGAAACCCGTCACAAAACACCATGAAGCGAGGAGGCAGACAGACAGCGAAACCCGTCACAAAACACCATGAAGCGAGGAGGCAGGCAGGCAGCGAAACCCGTCACAAAACACCATGAAGCGAGGAGGCAGGCAGGCAGCGAAACCCGTCACAAAACACCATGAAGCGAGGAGGCAGGCAGGCAGCGAAACCCGTCACAAAACACCATGAAGCGAGGAGGCAGACAGGCAGCGAAACCCGTCACAAAACACCATGAAGCGAGGAGGCAGGCAGGCAGCGAAACCCGTCACAAAACACCATGAAGCGAGGAGGCAGGCAGGCAGCGAAACCCGTCACAAAACACCATGAAGCGAGGAGGCAGGCAGGCAGCGAAACCCGTCACAAAACACCATGAAGCGAGGAGGCAGGCAGGCAGCTTAAACCCGCCACAAAACACCATGAAGCGAGGAGGCAGGCAGGCAGCGAAACCCGCCACAAAACACCATGAAGCGAGGAGGCAGGCAGGCAGCGAAACCCGCCACAAAACACCATGAAGCGAGGAGGCAGGCAGGCAGCGAAACCCGTCACAAAACACCATGAAGCGAGGAGGCAGGCAGGCAGCGAAACCCGTCACAAAACACCATGAAGCGAGGAGGCAGGCAGGCAGCGAAACCCGTCACAAAACACCATGAAGCGAGGAGGCAGGCAGGCAGCGAAACCCGTCACAAAACACCATGAAGCGAGGAGGCAGACAGCGAAACCCGTCACAAAACACCATGAAGCGAGGAGGCAGGCAGGCAGCGAAACCCGTCACAAAACACCATGAAGCGAGGAGGCAGGCAGGCAGCGAAACCCGTCACAAAACACCATGAAGCGAGGAGGCAGGCAGGCAGCGAAACCCG
>JAGXEW010001151.1:0-28730 GCA_030684275.1 Acipenser oxyrinchus oxyrinchus | reverse complement strand
AGCCATCTTGAGGCAGGGAATGCAATTTAAAAGTTTTAAAAGTGGTCAAAATGTAAAAAAACGAAACAGTTGTAGCAACACATGGGAACATGTAACACAATCAAATAAAAGGTCCTTATGTGCCTTTAAATGACCTGTATAGCAAAGTTTATAAACAAAAGGTTTTCAGATCTGTAATCAGGTTAAAGGTCGGTAACAGAAACACACTGAGCAAGTTTATTTACACAGAATCTGTGGTATGGGTTAACTATCGCTAAGGTATAGTGCTGTATACATGCTCATCAGTGCAACAGAAATATTCCTAATATTGTTTAATTCACAGGGCCACACATAACGTATGTAGTTTAGTGTGTAAAGGTTGCTTTAAGAACTCAGTAAAGCAACCTTTAAACACTAAACACACACACACACACACACATATATATGCATATATATATATATATATATATATATATATATATATATATATATATATATATAATAAATAGAGAGAGAAAGATTTTGACAATACCTGTGAATTCCCTTTTAATGTTGGGTAGATTAGCTGGACAGGAGTTGCTGATATTAAGGCCAGGTGGTGGCATCGCTTGATTACTGTACATATCAAGAAGATTAGCAGAAACAGGGAGCTAAGAAACCAAAGCAATAGAAAATGACATCATTACTGAAAAGGCATTCCTTATTCCTTTTATCATCATGTGTATTGTGTAGTCTTGTGTAATAGAAAATGTTTTAAGCACGTTAATTGATATACCGTGTTGGCCATTTGTAGTCCTGGGTCCATAAGTCCAAGGATGTCATCATTGTAACTTGACTCCAAACCGATTATGTCATCAATGACATCATCCATCTGTAAATACAAAATCTGTATATTTTTATGTAAAAACAGAAATATTTACAAAATAAATAAATAACAAAGTTTGCCATTAACATACATATCCCAGCCACAGCTATACATACAACATTAGTGCTTTATGAAAGAGTGACCTTTAAGTCTAACCTTTAAGAGTGAACACATTTAAGTACATGCAGATGGGTGGGCAGGCTTCTATATTGTATATCCCCAGATTCAGTTACTCCCAATAACTTTTTAAAAGATTGTCCTTGCCTTAATCACAACTAAATTAGAAGTTCAATTGATTTTTCAAATATAAGTGATACATGCTTGTGTGCAACTCCATATTTCCCCAATTCTGATACTCTCAATAACTTCATTTGTGTTTGCTCATTAGCGATGCATCTGAACAAAGTGCATTTGATTTTATATGAGCTGAGCAGTGACATGCACATTATAAAACACCATTAGCTGAACGTTTTCTTCTTCTACTGGAACCTTTAGCCAAATTAAAGAATGTTGCTGTAAAATAAGTTGTCATTATGACAACAAAATCTTATTTTTGTTCTATAAGGTTAACTCTTTGTGCTGTGTTTCATAAAGTTGGCAAATGCTATTGTCTTTAAATATATATACGTGCATTTTGCTATCCAGTACCACTATTTATTTAATTAGACACTTTAAACATCTATATGAAAACACAGTAGAGTTACAGTTTTGGTTCATTTTAAAGTATGGATTCTATTTATAACGTAAATTAAGTAGACACATTTCAGAATTTTGCTAATTCATTGTTCTCACATAGGGCTCTGCAGATACTGACCTCTTTTTCACAGTTGTTCAGGTTAAGCATGGCCATGGGGCTGTTGGGTGCACTGCTGCCAGGTCCAGGATGCATTACATGCTCACTGGGTTGATTGGTACAGGGTAGGCTGAGGGATGGTTGGAAGGCTTGTTTACGAGAGTGGTGGAGAGGTATTGCTTAACCTGCTGCCGCTGGGCCTGCTGAATGTGGTACTTGGTTGGGTTTTCAAGGTGTGTTTGCACCTGTACATGAAACATAAAACAATATGCAGCTTAATATATAATACAGCACACACCTTCCTTCACATCAGTAAGTCATTCCTGAAAATGTGCTTTCATATTTTACCGATGGAGATTAAAACAAGTGAATGGTTAAATTACAAAACTGGGAAAAAAAACAAAAAAGAAAAATGAATGGGAAGTAGACCAAATACAACATACACAATCCACCACTCATTATTTTATTCATTAATATTCTGCAGTAAGCATGCATTTAAATTTCAAGTACCCATACAGAAAAAAAGCAATGTGTATAGTTAAAAACAAAACAAACAACAAGGGCATTCCACATTAAAAGCAAAGCACCTCACCTGATAATGGTTATATTCAAGCATCTCCAGCATTCTGAGATATTTATATTCCAGAAGTTAAAAAAAGAACCGAAAACCAAAAGATTCCCTTTATCAAGCTTTCAAACAGAGAGTGTGTCGACCAAGTTTACACTGCACTCAAGACGACTCTCCAGAGTTCTACTTATTAAACGCAAACCCAGTTAGTTATGCATGTAAAGAACTAACCAGTGCATACAAGGATACTTTTGAAGTTCTGTTGTTTTATCTGAAATGTGAATTTACGCCTTTATTCAACTGCTTTGACGTCACTATCTGTAATGCACAAAAGGACTATTTTAAGTGGTGGGTTACCATTTTCCAAACTGACACTAGCTTAAGGCTAATTAATTTTTAGCTTTCGTTCCACTCTTCCGTTATAAAAGCTGTTTGTTCTAAGTACTGGATTTACAATCATTGCACTGTTGTCTTAAAACAAGACATTGCAAACAAACACATGGATCTTTTACACGTGTACAGCAAAAAAAAAAAAAAAAAATCAAAATACCAGGCTAATCGTTGAAGACATCAGAACGCACAGGCAAGTCCATATTTTTAAACAACACGTTTTTGTTTTAAAGTAAATGAAATATTTCCCTACCTTTTGAGAATGAGGTTTTCATTTTATGACACATTAAAATGTAGCTGATAGAGGCCTCGACAATTACACAGCTTATTTACCTCACATGGTTAAAAAAACGTAATTTTATTGCTTTTGGCGCATTGGGTTAATCTAATGAAATCAAGGTCTTAAACAAACCTTTTCATTAAAACTTCATTGTCATTATTCTATACACACTGTTATATGTTGTGGTCAGCAATGTTTTCGTCTTACTCTAATATTGAATGTACAGCTGTGGCAGACAATGCGCGTTACTGACATACTTGCTATTCTGCATCTTTTGATGAATCTGTTACTAAATAGCATAAGAAATTCTGAATTAGGAGCGTTGAGTGGAGCCCTTTATCCTGGAAATCAGTTAGAGAGGCTGCGCTTTAACAGATCACTGAACTGAAGCATTGGATATGTTGTTAAACACTGAGTAGCATAAACACTAAAAACAAGTTTTCTCCTTCATACATATTCCCTGTAATATTCAAAAGAGTTTTAAATGCTAGAAGCATGGGTTAACATATGTTTTGTAAGTTACTGTATTGTTATTAATTGTGCTGGAATATGAATAGATAAAAAAAGTTTGTTGTTTGGTTTTGACATATTTCTTACTAACATACTAACAAAGCAAAGCTGTCTCCAGCTGAGTCAGGCCCCTCAGGCTACCTGCAACATTTAGTTCAAGCATGTGATACGAAAATGTTCTCAATACAAACATTTTACACTAGTATTATTTTTTAAGGGAAAGTGATATAAAAGCCACACATTGGCTTGCTAAGTTATATAATTAAAACATACAACTCTGTCAAGACAAGGCTAGCTTCTTGAACAAACCAAATTTTACATTCAAAATGTTAAATGACTGCCAATAAACGGGCATGTGCAGGTTAAACACGTGTAAAAATTGGCAATGGAGCCAAATGAGTTGTAGCTGGAGGCATGGCACGATTGTCAAATGATGTTTAGATGCCACGATTGTAATTGATATGGCTTACTGAGACTCAGGCGCACTCTGTTACTATTCATATTAACAAGGGTTGACTCTTGTTTTGTAGCAACAATGGCCCTTTTAAGATCATGTGACTTAGCTGGAAGAAAGGCTCAGATTTTGGCAAAGGTGGAGGTGAAGCTACCATTTTTGGTGGGGACGACCGACAAGGAAAGAACTAAGATCTATGATAACGGTGCTTGTGTTAATAAGAGGTAGAAAACTGATTTTAATGATCTGAGGCTCGATTCTCAAAGATCTTCCACTGCCCGTTCCACTGCTCCTGGGCAATGCTTTGCACTTCTGATTCCACCAACACACGTTATTGGCACTATAGAAATAACATTGCTGAAGCAGGTTCAAATTATCCATCACATGAACAGGGGTGTGCCATTTTGAAAAAAAGTTGTCCAAGGGACAAAATGATAGAAAAATCTACTTGTCCTTCTTAACAATCTACTTCCCCCGTCCCCGTCGCACAAAACACACACAAAAAAAGTAGAATTAGGATTTTGGTTTTATTTAACAGTAACACAAGCAATCAATTAGTGATTAACAGGGGCGGATCTACCTGAATTCTTCAAGATACACAAAAGGTTCCCTGTGACCTCACCTCACCTCAGCAAATGTATAACATACTTTAAGGAAATGTTCCTTTCAGTGCAGTTTGGAACACATTTGCTAGTAAATTTAAGTAACATACTAAGAGTACAACTATAATAAGCAATACTGGGAGTTATTCAAATATAGAAATAGCTTCTGCCTGTTTTTTCCCCACTCTTTCTCTATAAGCTGAATCCAACTGATGTGTTTTAGTTTGTTGAATCACAGTTACAAAATCATTGCCAACTATTACTGCTGCTTTGTGGAATTCTGATTTTTCTTGCTGTTCTTTCAGTTTTGTAACTGCTGGAACCCCAGATTTTTAAAGGACTTGTGTATAACCTGTCAAGTGTGTCTGCATTTTTTTTACTGTTTTTCTACCAAAATGCACACAATATTGACAGTAGGCTGCAACAAATTCTGCAAAGACAAAATATGTTTTTTTTTCTTGTGTTTATTTCTATGATATACTAATTTTTTAAACAGTGTACAGCATTTTACACCTATTCTCCCTTATCTAACATCTTGTCCCATGATGGCTGACTGGAACACTGCTGCAGGCTTATTTTGGGGGAGGTAACATTCTTTCCCTGCACTACTCTCACTGAAAAATAAATACATCAATGAATTAATACATAAACACATTGCCATGAGATTTACTGTCTACTTTATTTTTAAAAAAAGATAAAATCTTGTTGTCCCGGCATCGGGCGTTTCGAATTACACACATGAATGAAACCATATGATGACCATATAAATATATATTTTATTTAAAGTAGAATTTCTGAAATGCAATATAAAGGGCTGCATTGCCTAAAACAATTAGTGTTCAACTGATGGATTCAAATACTGGTCTAAAAAAAGAATTACATTCCGAAACACAGATTTGTCAGAGACAAGAAGGAAAATGTATTGGTGATGATGTCATCACCGACATGAAGAAGGCAGCATGATCAGGATATACCCCTCAGCCAATTGTAAAATGCCTGAATGAATCCTTTTTTCTGGTAGGGCTTGTAGACAAAGAATCATGCTATTATCAATAAATAAAAACCTTTTTTTCATGTGTGTGTATGCAGTACAGAAATAATTTGCACGCTTTTACAAACAACTCCTTTTAGGTTTCTAAATGACCGCAGGTAAAGGCATATGAAAGCAATGCAAAAAATAGACTGAATGACATCAACAAATACAACAACACCAAGGTGAAATAAAATCACTTTAAAAGACAACTGTCAAAAATTTCAATTCACAAGCAAATAAAGTCTCTGTATTTGTGTGTAACATGTAATACTATATGGTACGGTACTGCGATCACAAACACACAACACAACTTAAAAAAAACAACAACAATTTGACAAAAATAGAGTCGATTTTAAAAGCTCGATATTGTATTTAGTTTTTGCAACACAGGTTCCCAGCTACCACCATGTATTTGTTGTATTTGTCATGTATTTATCATAATTAATGTATTTATTCATTTTTTACCAAACACAGCTATTCGTGGTCAAGGGTGTGGTCTTGATACACAACCATTAAAGGATTAACCCGTGTATCATTATTCAGTTTGAAGACACCATGTAAGAGTGACAAGTAAAGTGGTCACAATCTAAACAAAACGGATTCTTAAGAACATCAAGACAGAATATGTAGTGGCATAATCAAGATCGCCAGTCAAAGACAAGCATTAACAACTCATGTACCACTGTGTTCTCAGTCAAGAATGAGCGTACATTTAAAAAAACGATGTATTTAGTAATGTATAATTTATAGGGTTTACAAGTATCACTAGATCTCAAAACAGCCAGATAGAGATCTCATAGGCTGAAAACTGGGAATCAAACAGTTTAATGGACTTTAGAAAGAGAACTTGCTGCAATATTCACCCATGTTGAACAAACGGCAACATTTAATATTATTATTATTATTATTATTATTATTATTATTATTATTATTATTATTATTATTATTTACTGTATATATCTCAATAAGTAGTATACATCTGGGTAATATTTACAGATGGCTTTTTAAGACTAATATAGATATGTATTTTTCTTAATTTGACAACTTTTGTCATTTATTAGAATTTGAAATATAGATTAATTCTCATTTGTACACTATGCATTAGGATTTTGTAACTTTTCAATTAAAAAAAACACACCTAAAATTTGACTGTGACAGAATAGTGGATCATGATCCTAATTGTCTGTCCAATTGTTTCTTGGAAATGTGTTGTTATTTTTCTATTATCTTGTCCTCACCTTACTGTTTCTTTTTAAAAGGTGTTCATTCATCCCAGCTCTGTGAGGACCCATACAGGCTGGCACAGTGGAGACCAGGTCACGAGCCTGTTACAAGTAAAAGAAAGGTTGTTTATAAAACAACTCAGGTGTTAATGGGTGAAGCCTCATGTTAAAGATTTGTATACCAATACTTTTGTAAAGAAAATCAATTGTAGGCTAAGAAAAACTGTTAACCCCACAGCTGACACTAATATTCTTAGAAAATGAGAAAATGACTTTTCTTTTTTTGTATCTGTATATTGGAACTGGTTATATTGAAGTATCTAACTGTTTTAGACAAGCTGAAGGAGAAATGTAATAAATACAACTTACAATGTGTTGCTTCCAGCTAATTTAAAACCAAATCATAGTGTGTTCAAAATGCAATGAATACTGTACTTCTCTGTTGTTGCAAATTGGTGTTTTGACGTTTTCAAATGGGTTTCTAAAGCCCCTTTCACACTGGCACCGGTCGGAATCTACCCGGTCAGGACCCGTGTCATGCGGTGTCATGCGGGTTGGCTACGCAATTTCACACTGCTTTTGATAAAGCAGGGTTGATCTGGAATGAAACCTGGAAATCAAAGTCCCAATGTGGCCTATTCTGGGAAAATCCAGCCATAATTGGGTGACAGGATTCCCCTTGTCTTGGTTATCAGAACGAACTTGTTGAGAATTGTTCACAAAATGAATAGATGGCAGCAATCTAAGCAATCTCATGCTGCTCAGTAATGTGCCTTGCCAGAGTCTTAAATTGAATAATGAAGAAAAAGACCAGGTAACTATTACTGTACATGAATCCCTTAGTCACATACTCAAGAAAAGGCTAAACATTGCACATGAAGAGCAACACAAAGACCTGTAGCATTCACTAATGTTTTACCCTTGCAAAAACAAAAACAAAAACGGGGTCGATAAACTGGTTCTCCTATGCTGGGAAGCCTAGGATTACTGAAGAAGCAGTCTTCTGTACACAAGAACCTTCAGGATAATATAGGCGACAACCAGAAACACACATTATACTGCATTGGTATCAGCAGAGGCTGGGGTAGGCCTTGAAATCAACATGCTCAACGATGTGAGTTTGCAACCAGATGTCTGAACGTAAATTATAAAAATAATGGATTTCCTGCTTTCATCGTTCTGCCCGCTGTTACTACTATAACAAGTCACTGCCAAGTTTATAAAACTTTAGTTAAAAATGTACACATAAAAATGGATGCGCAGTTATCAAGATGTAAGTAACAATGTACAGCTATGGACAAAAGTTTTGCAACACCCTATAGAATTAACCAATTTTTGCTTCATAAAGTCAAATGAAACCTGCTGAATAATGTTATGTTAACAAATTGAATTACATAACGCTTTGTAGTTTTCCATATCAATGGATATTATTTAATACAAGTTAAATAATTGATTTAGTGATACATTGATGCTAAATGCACTTGATTATGCAACCCAGGGCATAAGCATCTGCTTCAGAGTTCAAGAAAAAAACACTTGTGTTTATAAAACTGAGCAAGCATTTCTCCTGTAACTCATGTTTTAAGTTTCAATAACAGACACAGCTTTTTTCCAAGGCAGAATTAAGGGGAAAAAATTGCTGCAACTGCCCTTGCGAAACTTGCATCTCTCTTGAATATCTGGCTCTCAGACTGTTCCTGGCTTCTTTAACAACAGTATCAACCCGTTTCATGAATGCTGAATCTATTTTTATTCCAAAACAGGACATTGAAAAAACAGCCCATTGACTGGTAAAATAAATTGCATTAAAACATCATTGTTCCAATCCTACTGAGATAAATGAACAGGATCTGTGACATTGATTTTCTCCATTGTAGAGGATTGATAAAAAATATTCTTCTGGACATTTGCTTAGTAACAATCCCCAATACATTTTTTGTTTTAATTATCTACACCCAGATGAATAGGCTGAAGTCAACAACAAAGATGTCCTAGTTTCTGCACTGGTGTTACATAAATAAAGTTTATTACAGTGTAATATTAACATGATGCAAACTTTGAACTGAAGTCAGTTCTTATAAATCTGGCCTCATCTTTTCATTACTGAAACAAAGGTGTCTGTTGTAGACTGCCTAGCGCAAAAGCACTACACTCTGCTACAGAACCTATTTTGCCCAAGGAAGTATAAGGATAAAAGATTAGCATTCCTCAGCCATGCATCGTGCATTGCTAAATTGATAAATGTCATCTTGACCACAAAGTAAATTGGTAAAAAGGAAAAACATTGCTAAATCCCACTATATTACTGATGATAATTCAAAGTCACCGTGGTAACAATGTATCCTCTTAATTCTCTCTTGATAGTAACATATTTAAATGATGCGCTCTGTATAAGCTCAAAGAAGGACTTTACAGTCAAACATCCATTCTTCCCCACAGACTCTGTAAAGAAGCAAACATCATTAAAGTTCTACAGTGGGTTGTGTAGGCATGAATCCCAACAAGTATATGAGAGAGAGAGAGAGAGAGAGAGAGAGAGAGAGAGAGAGAGAGAGAGAGAGAGTATGAGCGAATGCACAAGAGCAGAAATGAAAGCACGTTTTTGACTCTTGGAAGTGCATGTAACTATCGGAAAACAAGAAGCCAGAATGTTCAGAGCCATGGTTAATTGAATTACCAGCCCTAAGGTTGTTCATTAAGCATAGTGGCCAATCATAATTTAGTTTAGCCCAGCAGATTAACGATTGTACTTGAAAAATAAAAGCAAAGACAGCAGGGAGCCAGACAGGCTTGTTATCTTCAACACACCTCCTGTTGGTGTGGTGGGTGCCACCATTGCCAGCAGGCCATGAAAACACCAATGTAGCCAAGCTATAGAATGGCTGTGCTCCTCTGATAAATCTCAACACATGTGCAATTTAAAATAATCCCCTCTTGACCATTTGCCATTGCTGGATTTTACTTAGTGGAATCTAAATTCTGCATTCTCTTCATAACATGACTATAATATAACAGGAGGAATTCACAAAGCCATTTACTGAAAAATTGAATTCACTTTTGAGAAAGATATAAATTACACAAATTCAGACTTTGTGAATTCCCGCTGTATGTTTGGTAATGATTTTTAAAAATAAATACAATTGTAGGCTGCAAGCTACAGGTTAAACAAGGTGAGACTGATTACAGAAGGGGCCAATAACCTATGTAAACTCACACATGAGGATATTTAGTTTTCACCAGATTAATAGCTTTATATTTACAGATTCGGTTAAACTTCATTATTAAAGTTAACCGATTTAGCACTTACATTTTCCTATCTTCCAGTTATTTTGCCACTGATATAAAACTCAAGAAACCTTTGCGAAGGAGATGTTGAGGAGCATACTTGTCTAATCATTAGGCCAGTGCTTTTGTCCACCACTGGCAATGCCTGTGATATGTTTGTCTGTCACACCTAAAATGGTATTATATCTAGAAAAAAACACTTCTTTAGCACAATTTACTGAGTATATCTTAATCCTACATCACAAAGACTGCTTAAACTAGTTAGGAGGATGTGAAATAGTTTGGATTATGTTGTTTTGGTTACCTGGGTTGTAACTTAGTATAAAAACACACTGAACTTGTATGTAACACAAAATCAATTTCCAGACTTACTTAGTATAAAGATAAAATACAGTTAAAGTACAAAGTATACTAAAACATTGGGGATTTAACATTTAAAAAAAAAAATGAGACAGAAACAACACATTCTTAGTAATGTAATACGCTTCACAAATGAGGAAAACAAGACTCGTAACAAAAGTGACCTTTCATGTCAAAGTTGAAAACAAGCTCAAAAGTCAAATGATCACAGCTAAGCAATTCAACAGATATTTTTAGGTGCCATTTAACCCCTCAGATACATCTGTTCATAAAACAGGCAATTTATTGTAGTATTTGTTCACAAATGCTAGATTCTTGAAGCAGTAGTCTGTACTTGCCCCCCCCCCCATCCTATGCTTTGAATTTGAACTCTACGTTTGCTATGCTGAACTGTTGACCTTGTTGAACTGTGTCTAGCAGCTTTGTTGTTAAGAGTTCGATGTGTCATCCAATAACTTCTTTGGAAATATAAGAAACAAAGTCAAGTAGAAAAACATTTCTGGTGTATGTTGAGTTTGTCTTTTATAAATTTGCCTTTTCAATAAATAAAATGTCCTCATTTTGTTAACCTTGAAGCATCATGTTATTTTGCATTGTGAACATGTACATGTTTAATTAATAATCAATGGTGTTAGGCCCTTATTGGTCTGTCTTGCAGTTAAAGATACAATTTAGAGTGTGCTTTTGCCCATTGACGTTAAGTTTTGTTTTTCTACCCAATACATACAACGGAACACAGATGGAAGGGATGCCTGTTTAGCTGAAGTGACTACATAAAACATACAAATCAGCTGAATCTCACTTTTATGTGATTTAGTGCTCTTTCATTAGCATTGCCTTTCTGATATAAACGATTCCATCCTATTTTAAAATAACTTAAAGACGTGAACTTAACCATTAAACACAACTCACTGATTTTCTAGCAGAACAATATGTGTTGTTGTCCAGCTAATGCTATCCATTAGCAGTATTTTGTTTTCTTAAATATTCTAAAGAATGAAAGTAAGGCTAATTCTCAGCATTCTTAGATGAATTAGTGTTCAGTGTGTGGTAATTCTTAAAGTGCTTTTGTCTTGATCCCTAAAGTTACCCCTTACTTATTTCTACAGGGTTAGAGGTCATTTAGCTAATTAAGGTACCAATCAGTCTTTAGACAAACTCATCTAAGCTTAATGTTTTCACTTTTAACGTCTAGCAGCTCAGCCTGGTACCTCTAATCTAATTTCTCCTGATGTTACAGCTGTACTAGCACACTACTAATCGTGTCACAGATGGGCAGGTTGAAACTACTACACTGTGCTGGGCAGATTTTCTACATTTTTGTATTCAGCCAAAAAATGCATGTAAGCTTTTCCTTAATTACATTAATTTATCCAGTGTGTCACCTTCTATTCAGTCAGCATGATGGCCAACAATGTATGAAAGAAAGGATCAAGATCTAAAGATGTTAAGAACAGACTTCGTTAACAACCCACCAAACAAGTCCCTAAAAATCAAATAATGTGCAAATTAAAGAACTTCGTAACATAAAGTTCCCCTGCCATTGTAATGCTTTTTTTTTTTTTTTAAGATCACTGTGACCTACATAACACGTTGAATAGAATCTTATAACAAATACCTATGCACAGATTCATCCAGATCCGACAAGTGGTTTCAACAATATAGCCTCCATTACCTCAGTCAAATTGCCCAGAGTAAGCCATAGAACATGGTTGGTCATCACCAAATCACACAGAGCAGGTCCATTGCAAACTAGAGCTCGCTGGTGTTTTTTTTTTTACAGTAAAGTTGGCCCACTAAGAAACTTGCGATCCAAATGCTTTTCAATAGGGTGTCAGGTTGTCTTGTGAAAATGTACTAAAGTTACTACGGCAGTATTGCAGAAAGTCTTTTTTTCTTTTATTCTTATACAGTAGCCACATATTAAAGCTAGAATAATTTCAGCTAGCAGAACCCCACCTCCTACCCGCTTCATTGTATAGTACAGAGGCAAGTGGAGTCAACAGAGTTGAACGGTTGAATGGCAAAATAACAATCCTGCAAGCAATATGGCACTCAATTACCCTGAGTAATACAACAAAATAACATCCACTTTAATATTAAAGCAACACAATTGGAAACTGGGAAGAACTTACAGTAGAAAGAAAAAACACATACATTTCAGAAAAAGTTCTTCAGAATTAATAAACTGACACATTGAACAAGGTACTAACTAACACACCAAAACACCTTTGATAGAGGGATAAAAGTAAGGGTTGTAAATCTAAAGCCCCTTTCACACTGGCATGCACTACCCAGGTCGAAACCTACCCGGCAGGACCCGTGTCATGTGGGTCGGGTACGCGATTTCACACTGATTTTGATAAAGCAGGGTTGACCTGGGTGACAGTCGCAAGTACACAGTGTGTGTATCAATGCCCCGAAGCAGCTTGTTACAGACGCTTCCATCCAAGCTTCTCTGGATTGAACCGTCGGCCCAAATGTTGATTAGAGCAAATGTTTCTTCATCCCTGCTGCGATCTGGCTCATAGTGGTGTCTCAAGAAACAAAAATATGGCTAAAGAGAAACGTTCCTTGTGGAAGTGAAACCTTCACGCAGGCGTGGCTGTTTGTTATTTTGTCGGCTTACGAACGTCATTCATGCATTTTGTCTCGCTCAACCCGGTCAAAGCGTGTCGACCCACATCCTGGAGGTGGGTCGCTGGGACCCGGTCAACTCGGTATGACCCAGGTACATGGTTTCACACTACGTGGTATTGTGACCTGAGTCAGGACCCGGTAGCCGTGCCAGTGTGAAAGGGGTTAAGTTTATTATATAACCCATCCATTCCCTTTCTGTTAAAGGCCCTTTACCATTTACAACTGCAGTATCTACCTTTTCCATAAAACAGTAATGTATACAACCTTTAAAACATTTACTGTCTTGGTCCATGTGCTTTTACTAGTCCAATACATTTCATGCAAACAGAACATTCATAACTTTGTTTAAAATCTTCTAAATTCTATATTCATTGAAATATATTCAATTTGAAATGCAATGCTTAGAAAAATCCAATATACATTCAAGTGGTGTTAGACACATCTTCAAAATACCAGCAGTCTAAATCACCAAACACAGAACTATACTGCACAGAAATTCAATGAGTTTCTAAATGTTATTTGATCAAATGCAAAATGAAAGACTTTCCATTTTTATAAAGTAATCCTTACCAAATTGTGTGAGCCATGTCTATTCTTAGAAGCATATTCTTTTCGAGTAATTATCACACTATCTCCTATGGCACATAAATATTTCCAAGAGTTTCTAGTCTCCAGACGAACAAGGAATCAAAGCTTCTAAAAGAGGTCAATGTAGTCGAGCAAATAGGATTAAACATGGCTAATGGCAAAAGGCTGGAAACACAGCATGCATAAAACAGGAATTCTCTTTCAAAAGATAATCCCTTGAGGATTTTAACACAGTTCATTTTCTCGTAACAGTATTTTGTGTTATGTTTGATAAAGCTTGCCTTTTGTAAACTAACTTTCTTTTAAAGTCTTGAAAACAATTTGGCAATAAAAAAGAACTATAATAATTATTAATTATTAAGTAATACTGTGATTCTTGAAATGTATTTTTGTTTACGACTGTAAGTCGCCCTGGATAAGGGCGCCTGCTAAGAAATAAATAATAATAATAATAATAATAATAATAATAATAAAATAATTGCTCCAGGTGCTCAGCATGCCTCCAATCAGAGCAGTGATGCTGTGAAAAGGTACATGTGAAAGCATGAGAAGATAAGGCAGTTTACCTTGAGGACTTCCATGGGTACCGGTGTTGCTGTGGGCAGGCTGGTGGGGACGCTGACGTTGATGGCTGCTGTCTGACTGCTTGGGGTTCTCTGCTGCATGTACTGTGCCGCTTGCTGCTTCTGCCTCTGTTCTCGACGCTCCTGCTCTTGCATTTGCTCACGCATGAGCTGCTGCCGTAGCAGGATCCGTGGACGCCATAGTGGAGGAGCTTAACGGGGCTTGGAGGAACCCGCTGCTCTGACTAATTACTGCAGGCAAACCAAGAAGGGAAAGGAGCGCATTAAAAGTATTTTATTTAGCATTCCCATCTGACCTGTTGTCCCTAATTTGAGAAAGGTGAGGAAATGTCATGAACCAGTCTTTTGTATGATTTTGATGATGGCCATTCACTGTTGCCGCTTAAGTAAACTGATGCAGAGACTACTTGGTGAACTTTTGTTGCATGTTCCTGTTCCTTCAGTTCTGAAAACTCAGCAATTACACCCGAGGTACACTGATTGACATCCGTTACACAATAAACAAGCCAGACTTCAACACCTCAATCAAAATACAGTTTTGATTGTAAACAACATCAAAGCTACTGATGCTAACCCTACATTTTTTTTCAGTACAGAATATTTTGGTACTAAAGTCAAATGTTCCTAATTTGTATCCATTAGTGTTCCACGATAAATAAAATAATTACAGTGCATAATAAAAGTGTATTTCTATATGTTCTTACATACATTTTTTTTTTACTGTATTATATATAGCATATTATTTGCCAGGAAAATCTTCTTTTCCCAAGATCGAGACTGTCTTGCTCTGCAGGACCTGTCTATTCAGCGCATTCCCAGAGTGAGTGATCCTTTTGATAAAACAAGAGAAAACCTTTGAGCCAGTGCAGCTGTGGAATAATCGTACTAATTAGCTGCTCAAGTCAAATACTGCCTTACTCCAAGACAATCACTTGGCATTGGGATTTCAATACAATAATTTAAGCCTTATTTCAAGTAAGCGGATGCCAAGGAATATTTAGCAATGTCAACAGCTCTTAAACATACAGTTTGCTTGTGTTCTGCTCTGTTTTGTTGAAAGTTGCAGTGGAGAGATTATAAAATGGTGATTCATTATTTCAATAACAATTATGGGAGGACTGCTTCAGCCTGACAAAAGTATGTTGGCATCCTTCTTACAGGAATAACTCACATTACTTATAAACAACATATTATATATCCAACACTTCTTAACACTTAATTATAATATATATATAGTCATAGCAAAACCAAGACTTTTCAGCGTCTTTTCCCATTATAACATTGAGACTTTGTCTAAATATATGACTAGGTTAATTTAGGGATAATTTTGGATAACTCAGCTACAAAAATTCCCACCAATTAATTTCTTGAAAAAAACAATCCCCAGGGCAATTATCATACTATATCATGGCTAGTATAATATTGACTATCTATTGTTAAAATGCACATATTGAACACATTTATTTATAACTGATTCTACTCTTCTTTAATTATTCGAACTTCAGTGATATGTTGTCTCTACTGTAATAAAAGCTAAGCTTCCGAGCCCAGGTTCAGCTCTGCTAAAGTTATCTGAGACAGCTGGGACAAGAGATTACAGACAGGAGGAACCTTTACTGGATGTAGGTACACATAGGAAAGGTTACTGTGTCTGTTACTTGGCAATATCAATAGATGTTTTTGGTTTAACTTGCTCAAAACATATGCTCAATCGGTTTCAGGAGACACAAGCCAAGACTTCAGAATCTTTCCTAAAACCAGTTTACACTATTTGCAAGATTTAAAAATAATCAAAATATACACCTGTCCTTTTAATTGTAAGGTACAGGAAGAAGTAACTATAAAACCACTGTATTGTAGGAGATTATCTATAAGGATAATAGCATTGTCTGCCCCACCCCCGTTCTAGATTTTATTTGTTATTTATTTATTTATCATATTTCTGATGACAATGAACTTTCTGCATGCACAAATGTCCTGACCAATGATATATGTCACACATTGTGTAGCAGTCTGCTCTTCTAATTTTATAGGGTGTTGACAGACTATTAGATCATTGCATTAATACAGATGAGCACTAGTTAAAGGTTGCACTGCTATTTGTTTTAACTGTTGCACATGGCATTGCAGCTTCAATATGAAAATGAAAAGAAGCAGCAGTTAAGAAGTTTAGATTGTTGCATGAAGGTAAGTTTAGCTACACAAACAATACCTTTTTAAAATAATAATCCTGTCCAAAATATAATGAAATGCCTTCTTTGGAGTGTCACACAATGTTTTCTAGATGGCTTTTTAAATTTTATTTAAAAGGTGACTATCTGACAATGCCAATGACTGTGGTTCAATAGATACACTCCTAAAAAAAAAGCAGAGCACAATAAAAATCCCATTTTACATTTCTTAACAAGTGTATGAGGTAGTTCCTTATCCTGTTATTGTATTTAATTTGATCAATCAAAGGAATTCAGTATGACATAATGAGCTTTTGTTCCACCATAACCCCACTAATTTAGCTATGTGCATTCTGAGTGGCCATGACAGCAATATAAACACAGAGCGACACTGATAAATATATTTTTCATTATATTCGGTAAAATCCTGCTTGCTACTGCCTTTTTTTATTTCACCTCTTCTTTCAGTAATTTGTCCATTAAACAGCACTCAGTATTTTTACACATGTACAGTACATATTATCAAGGAAAAAGATTGGCATGGTCTGTCTCTCTGCCTGCCAAGTCTAAAATTAGTAATGCACTTTTGATCTTCTGTGACATTATTATTGTACACTTAGTAAAGTATAAATGTGTATAAATGCATCCATGTATTGATAATAGACTGTGATAGTGCAACTGCTCATGCACTACAGCACAGAGAACACTGCACTGTCATGTTTAAGCAAGCACGTCATTAACATACAAGCCCTGCCAAAGCTTGTAAATTAAAACTAAAGCTGTCAGTATGACAAAACAGCTGATGACTATGACATATATCAACAGCATGTACAGAATAGTATAGAAGAAGAAATGGCAATTCATAGTTTCATAAAAATTGGTGTCATTATGTAAGGAAAATAGTTTTTAGTAGCATTAAAACTGTTGATTTACAGCACTGTATGTGGAATAACATTTTGTGTTCTCAACATAAGTGAAAAGGTGTGATAATGGACAGACAAAAGGCACCTCCATATACAGTATCCCCACAATTAGCTACTACCAATAACTTATAAACCAAGTGTCATCACAACTGGATAAGTGTTGTTTTCTTTTTCATATAAATAGAAAAACATGTGCAAGCACGACAGCTTCCACTTTTCAAACCCCAGCCAGGATAATAACCTGCTCCCTATATAGGCAGTCTCAAGTTCTAGAAATGATTTGCACTTTTTGGATGTTGGTTGGATATGGTGATGTTAGGTCTGAACCCACTGTGATTCAGTAGGCACATGAAGAACAGAGTTTACTGTCAGCACCTGATTACTGTTATCCAAAACAGCATGCATCTGGTAATGTTTCTTTCATTTTAGATAGACATTCTATAATTGAACTGGATCTGCATTTCGTTAAAGTAAACCAGCAGTGAGATATACTGTAACATTACTGCCTATTCCCAATGACATCACACTTCTTCATTTCCAAAATGTCCATAATAAAGTTAATTAAAATCATGATTACAAAATAAATTTTAAAAACCCAAAACATTAGAATTATTTTTTTTTTTTTGGGGGATCTTGAACAATTATTTACAGAGAGTACAGTAATAAACATATTAGCCTCTTACAGGCATGTCCAATACCAGGAAAAGCACAGTAACTATTTGACCATTTCCCATTTGCAGTCATTTACATAACAGTCAACGTCATCCTATTTTAGCAAGCAATTTTCTTCGGCAGTACAATGGAAGATCTAAAAATAGAAAAAGCTGTATTGTATGGATCTTTCTGTCTACACCTCCACAAGCTGAGAAACTGCTACTAAACACAATGCTATTTCAGTTAAACCAAAACCTCTCTCATGGCCCAAGAACGCTTCAGTAAATAATTAATCAGCTCTGGAGGTGGCTCTAGCATGAGTCTTGACTTAATAAGACCCCATAATGCTGACTCGCTTCAATGCCAATACTTCAGACCAGCAATACATAAAGCCTTAGCATTGTTCTTACTTAGCAGCAGCGGAGTTGTGAATGGATGTAGTTATCAACTGTAAAGGTCACTGAATTGTTCCGTAAAATAAAAAATAGTACATAAGTGCAGTAAAATATTACAAATGTTCTATATTATAATTTGCATTTGTTATAGTAATAGTATGATGTTATGTCTAAATGGTAGGTTGCTCCAAGTAAAATGGAAAAGTATAAAAATATATCAGCTTTTAATGCAGAATTAATAATAAGTTAGGTGAGTAAAGACTTTTCATTTAAAATATAAACTCCAAATAGTTTGTTCTAATATGTTTAATGTCCATCATTATTGATATTTGTATAACGCATGTTGCTGCATTTTGACATTAATTACGGTATATTAGTATCAGCAGGTGCACACTGAATGCAAAGAAGCCACGCTTACTTTCATAATGGCTTATACAGTAGCATAATTCTTACAAATTAGTAACAGATAATAAAATGATTCCCACATTTAAACCTGAATATACTGAAACCTCTCAAGGCTAGGAGGATACACAATCAGTCCAGGTCTATAATGTACTTACACAAACTGTTCTACAATAATAGGTACTTACAGGTAGTGGCTTCGAAAGGAGCATGGTCTGAACATTTGTATTCCAAGAGCCTCCATCTTTTTCTTAAAGGTGTTCTGCAAGCCCTTGGAGGAGAGTGAAAGTCAAACTCAGCTCGAGCTGTGCATGTGTCACTGGGGAGGCTCCTGATATGGGCCTGGCAACTCCAATCCACACACAGCTTAGTGTCATGAATGCCGGTGCCCTAGCCTATGTCTGAAACAGCAGACCTGTTTAATCCAGCACCTACCTGAGAATCAATACAGCACAGTGCAACCTCTACATTGAACAACAAGACAGCAGAACTATTCATACAGTTTCATGTATAAAACGAGCTTGTACAGGTATAACCAATGTTGCTTTTACTGATTCAAGCTTCTTTTGTAATACAATTATCAATAACTCACATGTTTAATTTAATCACTATTCCAACTATGACATGTATCTTTATTTATACTCTTAGAAAAACAAACGCCATGGCTTTCCATTTTTTCAATAAAGAACTTTCTTGGGTATTAATTGAAAATGGATGTCCTGCCAGCTACATCATATAGTTTCCTTTGGATAATATTAAGAGCTGCTTTGTGTACTCTAGCAGTATTTATATCTAAAAGAAACACCTCTCCATTTATCAAAACATTCAGTTTCACATTCTGACAATTAAATAGTGACCCACTTTTTCAGCACATATAAAATATAAGCTGTTCTTACTGCTTCCTTCCTAAAGCAAATACGGATTACTCCAGTCAAGTATGTACCGTAAACTTAATATTAACCTGGAAGTACTGTGTCTTGTTTATTGGACCAATCCTTTAAAAGCCTTAGCAGTTTGATCAACTGTTATAGACTAAATACATGTTCTGTAATGAATTGGGGCTTTTGATTCCTATTGCTCAAGAAGAAGGGACAAACATTTCCTGTGAATGGTAAAATCTGTACTGCACAATTACAGACGGTGCAAGGCTATACATACAAATGCATATACAGAAATGCAAGGCAAGTACAGCAGAAGAAATAAAACTATTTTATGTTATCTTTAATACTCTTCTGCCCAAGCTGGGTGATACAAAAACAGCCTTTTGGAATAGTGAAAAACAGATGTCACTGCAAACTTTATTCCAGACAGGAGAAACAATATGTATAATATTGTAATATACATATGAAAACATTAAGCTTGAACGCCCTCCTGTATTTCCCGGCTGTGTTGATAACCACTCAAGAGGAATATTGCTGTATCTCTTTTGAAAGTTATTTGTGTATTGTTGGGAACAACGCCAGCTTCTGAAAGGTGTAAACATGCAATGCAACTATAAATCACTTCACTGGAACATGGAGTTCACAGCTGCTAGGGACAACTGTAAGCACAACCAGGTAGAATCCGTTTGACCTCTGAGGCCTTACATTCACGTTCAATATATACATACTGTTGCTGTTATTTCTTGCTGGTTTCTCCACTCAATTTGACCATGTTTTCATCAAGCGACACTTTCACAATCTGAGTTTTTTTGGGTGGCAGCCAGGATCCAGAGATGTATACGGAAGATTAGTTCTACATCAAATACATGTGTGGTATTGTATAAAAAACTCTCCCGCAGGGTGATTTATTCAGTTTGGAAAAAACCACTAACATCATATCATATTATCTGCAGAGGTACATACTGGCACGCACGCAACACTAGAGGGAGCAATGCTTCTTCCTGATTCACTTTCAATGCAAGCCTCTGAGGTGCGCCCGATTTGGTCTCATGCAATGGTGCGACCGTCAATTTTGTTGTAGGAACACATGTGCGACAACTGCTTACACAATGTCGAAAACTGATCAGAATTACAAATTCTGTCAGCTACAAATACAAACGGATCTGAAAAACAAAAATCTGGTTTTTCCGGATAAGTTGTATCTCACACGGGTATTTTTATCACTGTGTGTAGCTGGGACTGTTGTCCATTGTTTCATTATTTCTATTCCTAGCAAGGCTCTGCTGTTACCGGTAAGTGTCTGTAACGATGTGTGCTTCATCAGCGTTCTGTACTCATGCTTTGCATAAAAGTCATAATTAAGCAATGTGACGACACATCACCACATTAAGACTGTCCTGACTACTTTTCTTAGAATTCTATGTATATCCGTTAAACTGGTGACTGTCATTTTTATTTGAAAATGTTGTCCCATTTTAAAACCACACTACACAATAAACTGGAGAGATTCATCGGAGACCAGAAAACAAAAACACAACAAAGAAAAACGGCCTTCAATATAAACCTTATGAAACATACCTACAAGTAGTAGGCGGGACTTGAGAGGAGGAACTGTAGGAGGAACTGTGAGAGTATACATAGAAATGTAGACCGCTATTTAAAAAAGCAGCAATCTCCATATTGATTGACAGCAATTCATATGTGATGTTTTACTGTGTTTTAGAATTAAAACCTATTCATTTTAACAAAATTCATGGAATCCATATGTTATAAAAATGGCAAATGGGACTGCAGTGAATTACTTTAGGTAATAATTTCAGACCCTGCTCTTGTGGTTTATGATGCATCCACCAGAACCCCTTGATGCAATTATAACGTTGTAATTAATTCACTGCAAAATTCCAAAGAAATTGTTTCTGTTGATGATTAAAAACAAAAACCTCTAATGGAAATGAAAGATAATTGAAGAGACTTTATGTTTTGGTAAAAGCTTAAAAGAAAGAACATTTGAATTGGAAAAAAGTTGTCTATTATATTTGTTAATGAAAAACTATTAAACTCTAAAGTGCTATGTAAAAAGGAAAAAAAAAACATTTACAGATGTCAACAGCAAATTAAAGTTAGTGCACTTATTTTTGCTAAATTGTGCTCCTACTTTTATTTTTACTTGGGCTCACATGTGCGTCCAAGAAAAAAGTTAACGTTGAGCCCTGCTTCAATGTCACCTTCACTTGCAAAGAAATCTTATCTCAATCTTGAACTGACAGCAAAATGTGGCTTTATCTTGGAACAATACCACCAGCAACAAAGACATCAATGTAACCCATTACAGAAAAAAAACATAAGCAGTGAAAATAAACTGACAGCAAAATGTGTCAATTTGACAAACCTCTAAAACAAACTTTTTTTTTTTTTAATCCTTTGCATTTGTTACCTATACAGTATCCCAAATGAACTGAATTGTGGATGTGAACAGCTTTTTATAAACATATAAATTAATGTTTAGTTTTATGTCATGAACCAAAATAAATAGTACTCCACATTTTTGTGTATTGCATGAATGTGATTATTTTCCTAAAGCACTTTTCCCAGTTAAATTGAATTGGGCCCCTAGTTTTGACAAACCCTTTTGTTGTCCTGCATTTAAAAGATGCCAGTTACCAGCCACATATGTAACACATGGCAGGTCAGCCAACATTATCTACTTACTGTGGAAGTAAGTAGAGCAAGCAGCCCTTCATTGCTTTAAAATAGCTTCATTTTTTTTCCTCTGGTCCTTGCATAACAGCATTCAAAACATACAAAATGATCCAGTGGAACACTTCCCAATTTCTCACTCTTCTATGCACCTGTCTACAAGATTCTAGAACACTCTAGGTACTTATTTTTGACAATGCAATAATGCTGCTTGCTCATCTGTTTCAGACTTAAGATGTCACATATTTTTTGTGCATTGAACATATTTAAAAGGCAGCATTGCATGTCTACAAATGCTGTGCATTTTACAAGCAATTACAATTGTCATCCACTTAAAATGTTTCTGAATTATAAGATAAAGAACTTACTTAGTTTTGGCTAGTTCTTTAATGAGTGTACACAGAAGGCTGCTCTTGTTGAAATATTTGTCTACCAGTACACATTTGTCTGCTTGACTTTGTTTTGTACAACATTGTCTTCCCTACTTTTCTAATAAAGTGTACTTAATTTGTAACTTTTGCTCTCTGTGAGTTCACCTTTTTCTTCAGTTCTGCACCCTAAATGGAAAGCAGCTAGGTTTTAATAACAATTACACATCTTGTATCTGTTAACATATAAGAGACAAGGTTATAAATGTACAAAAGACAGACATATATAGGACCAATTATGTGTTTTTTTTTAGCTGGTCAATTTTGACCTCTCCCCTAGTTGGGCCATTTCCACCAAGTAAACAAATTACATCCAACACAAATCATGTGATCTACACTAATTAAGCTAATCTCCGTTAAACAGAAGCTCGAAAACAATAACTAAAACAAAGATGCATTTACAATGTTCTGTAAAAAGATTTTTTCTAAATATCTGTTTTATTTCATAAAGAGAATAGTATATTTGAAAAGCAACAAAATAGTATTGAGTAAAAAAGCATTGTATGCATTTATGTATCAGTTAGCAAGTATTATAGATATACTGAATACAATATTTGGTGAACTAAAATTGAAAATGTTTAAACATCAAATAACGCTAACTAGAGGTCATGAAAATCTCTGTTGTTGCTCTAACTATCCATGCCAAAAATGAATACATAGACCGTTTATTCAATGCACAGTATTTCACACTAAAACAATATCCTGTTTACTGCAAAGTCCAGGTGGAAGTGGTAACAAGGTAAAGCTTACATAACCATCACCCATGCTTGACCCTAGCTATGAAAGATGTGATTATACAAAGACTGGTATTCCTAAAAAAAAACAGAGAAAGACCAGCATGCATCAAGACAGAAACGTCTTTGTCTTCCTCTTGGATGAATCTCATTTTGGGCAACTGGTTTCCAATTCCTATGAAGATGTATCTACACATCACCAGTAGTACTGTACGTGCTACAGAGCATGTGAAACGTTGGAGACTGGAAGATATTCAGTCAATCAAGACTCATCTCTTATCAGTTTAATATTACTCCCATGACAACAAGATACAGTACAAGCAAACAGGCTAATTGTTTCTTGAGTGATTCCAGTGTTTCATCTGTTAGAATTTCAATGGCAGCATAGAGTATAGTCACAAAACACCAGCTAAACACTGCTACTGTTTTAATAATTAACAAAGGGCACGAGGTCTATAAAAATATGATCTGCTGCTGTTTAGATCGACAGGTGTTTGTCCTGGAATGAATGTGTCTGTTAATAAACTAAATATTAGCACAAGCCTCCACTGAAATGTGATCAACACTGCTTACAATATTTCATACTACACTTTGAACATCGTGTTCCGCTAACTGTCTCACTGATTGCAACATTATTGCAAAGAGCAAAAAAGAGGTAACAATAACTTTCATTAGAGAACCATTTAGATCATTTAAAACCACATCTATTTAAAAGCACACACTCAAATATGTATTTTAACATTAAATGTGTTCATGTTAAACAGCTTAAACTAGTCTCCTACCTTATAATCTTCATGGATTTGTCTTTACACTGTTATTGCTTTGAATCATAAGAACTTTATTACCAGTGGTGCTTTAAGCTTTTGCTGAGTGATTACCTCCGGAAACTGACATTACTCACTCCCACAATCTACTTCCATCTCCTTTTGCTCGGCCCGCACCTTGCTTAACATAGGAAGGTTGGAAATAATACAATCTTTAAGTGTTTTCAAGGAGGTGTGCAACTGAACCCTGTAAACTGTGGGTTACTAAGAGTTAGTCCCCAGTGTCATGTTTTAAAAATAACCCTGCTGAAATGACTACAGCTCTCCACCGGACCTTCAGAGGATTAGTATACAGGTGCAGAGGACCATTCATTTGAAATTAATGAAAGAAATTGAGTAACTATAAATAATTACAAAAATATATATATATTGGCAATGCGAAACCAAACACCCACTACTGTACCTCAAATTAATGTGATTTCAATGAACTTTTTTAACAGCATACCATCAATACAACTAATTCTAAAATTAACAATGAGGGAATAAAGGGGATATTTCTTTGCATGTGTATGCATAGTTTAAAAGGTGCAGCAAATACGTACAGTATAGAAAAGTTCTTTACCTAAGAACACTGCGATGAACATAAACACATACTTGAGTATGTGTGCTGTGCTGTGCATGGAAAGGACTACAAACTTGTTGACCTTTTAAAATAAGTGTTGCAATGTCTACAGTTATAGAGGCACAAGTTTCACTTCTTAGAATTTAGGTTTGTTTCCTCCTTAACAGAATAGCCAGTATACCAAGTATGACTTTGCCAATGTATTACACATGATTTAAAACTCTTGAGGTACACTTTGAATAGGCTATTATGACAGAAAAAATCAAGCCTGTAAATGGGTTATAAATATTCAGAAATAAAACAATCTCGTTCCTCCTTGCATACGCTAGAGTAGGACGTGCCACGTTGGCATCTTACAGTATATGAGGTTTCAAGGTTAATATTTGTATTACCTCATATTTGTATTACTTTTAAGTAAGGTGAACATTATACAGCCAGTGGAAAACAAAAAGGTTCAGTAACTGTAAAGCAGCCTTCCATCAATTTTATAAAACTTTATTTAGTCATATTCCCTTATGCTTCTGACTCATCTATGGGTGTAAACCAATTTTATCCGATTTTACCAATAAGATCAGTTAGGAACTGGAAAATGTTCAATGGATATTTTTTATATTCTAAGTGGTCATTAAAAACAGGAACATTTCAATGACTCAAGTGTTTCCTTGTGCAATATATGCTAAAAATACAAAGATTTGTTCCTTTAGTATAGTGACTATCATTCATTTAAATACCACAGTAAGTGTTCTGGTTGTTTTTTTTTTTTTTATCTAACCATATAAGGCCCAAATAAATGACAGCAAAACAGCCTTATCCTGGAGTTAGAAATACTTCTGAAAGAAAGAAAGAAATATCAGGAGGCGAGCATCACTAACCAAACATAAAACAATGCACAGTAATGTGCATAAACAGCACAGCCAGTTGACAGTGGCCACACTGAGAACTACATGTACTGTGTGTGTGTGTGTGTGTGTGTGTGTGTGTGTGTGTGTGTGTGTGTGTGTGTGTGTGTGTGTGTGTATACAGTCAACCTCGGTTAACTCGACACCCCACAGGGATGCCATTTAGTGTCGACTTATCCAAGGTGTCGAGTTAACCATGGATGCAATGAGCTGTGGCATTAACATGCATATAAGTAACAGAACTCACACGTTTACAGTACTACAGTATTTACAAGTTTGTTTTTAGTTAAATGACCTTATGAAAACGGTTGAAGGAACTGCAGTAAGTGAACCAATTACAGTACACAGTACTGTACAAACCAGGTACAACTTGTATAGTTCGATTGAAATAAGAATTAATAAAATAACTACAGTGTTATTTTTACGAAACCAATCCAACCACAAATGGTTGACTATATTTTTAGGTATTGGCTTGTACTGTCTAATTTGACAGCTTAAATAGCAAAAGTTAACAAGTGTACATTATACAGAATAAACTCTGTGAACAAAAGCGATAATAAACAACTTACAGTTTGACATAGAAATCAAGCATTGTCGATTGTTTCGCATGCAGAAACACCCGCTTTGAAAGTTCTGCTGACAAGGAGCTGAGACTCTTCGAGTACCTTCTGTGCCCTCTTGAGCCAACAGCATCTGAACCGTGTCCAGGAGGTGATGGCTTTATCCGGTTTGACAGGAGTCTCTGGAAGTTCAGGTGTCGAGTTATCAACTAGTCTTTAATAGTTTTTATCATTTCGGCACCGTAATAAGTGTTACGAGTAAAGCGTGGTGTCGAGTTAAAAAAAAAAATGAAGAGGCAGAATGCATATATTTTATATGGAGAAAATCTGGGACCAAGACTGTCGAATTAAAGCGAAGGTGTTGAGTTATCCACCAGTCGAGATAACCGAGGTTGAATTGTTTATAGTATTCTTGTATCTCTAGTTAATCTTCAGTCTCCCTCAGGACAGGCTTGCTATTGTGAAACCTCTTCATAGTATTTCATTTGGATTAACAAACAAACAGTGAAGTCATGACCCTATCGGGGACTCATTTTAACACACCTCTCTAAATAGTTTACAAGCAACATACTAAACACAAATTCCTCCAAGCACAAATGCATCTGCTAAGTAGGTCTAATTTCCATTCAAGTTGTTTACTTTCTTTATGCTTTATTCCACTTTGTAGCTTGAATAACCCAGGAGGAACACAGGGCAGATGATCAAAACATTCATTTAAACCTCAGATGTGACTCAGTGTACAGTAATGTGCTTACACAATCACAAGTAAAGACCCCAAACGCACATCTGCCCTTGTCAATCAAAATGCTTAACCTCTGCTGTTCAGTCTAGATCACAGCCTTTTGCAAGGCTGTTTGATGCATTCTTTTTCACTTTTGAACTAGTAGGCTATGTACATGTAAAATATGAATTAACAATACAAAATATTTTGTGAATTGCCCTGTTACATAAAACCTACAGGATGCATTTTTGCTACTGTACAAGATATACAAGGATGTAACAAGCAACTGGAATACTGTAGGCTGATTAGAGTAACAGAGAAATCAGTGTCTTCATTCCCTTATAGTTCCCTGAAATTGAAACTGTTTGAACAGAAGCAAAAATACTGTAAAAACACTCTTGTAATTCAACAGGATCTTCACTCAGTAAGCATGTCATTATAAGAGCCTGCAAGTTGTTTGCATTTCTTCAGGAACTTTAACCCTGTGGTGTCAGTGTTGAGATGATCTTTTATGTTTAGAAGCTGTTTGATGGGACAGCAGTTTGGACAGCTATATCTGGCAGGTTTCGCCTGGATAAACATCCCCTTTAATGAAGATTTAAGAAAATTGAGTCATCTTTATCAATAAAGACATCCAGTGACAGACAACACTATGAGGCTATGGAAATCTCTCTCACCCAAAAAGTCTGCAATATTCAGGTTTTGATCTGAAACCCTAAATATAGTATAGCTCTGCACACACATATTAAAGAGAGTTTATTGAGGTCTGCAGGTCAGCCTGTTTCATCATATATATATATATATATTTTATGCACATTTAAAAAAAATAAAAATCTTAATCTTGACACAGTAATTACAGTTCAGGTTGTTAGAGATGTGTTACTATTCTTAATCGAATACTCTGTTAGTGACCAACTACCAGTAAACACGTTGACGCCCCCTGCAAGCTCACTAATGAGTGGGTTAGCAACACCAGGGGAAAACCAGGGTGAGCCACTCTGTGACAAGTATACACTATTAATATGAATGATACATCTCTTAGGTGTCACTTTAGTCTAAAAGGGAATATGGGTCTTTCTTTCTATTACTCCACCCTTTTTACAGACAAATTCTGACTGGACTTCCCATTAAAAATATCTATTTCTGCAACAGGGTGAAAGATTTTTCTTTACAAGTCAACGATTTGCAGTGATTGTTCAACAGCTGGTCATAAGCACCAGTACAGCAACTTGCAAGATTGGGAACACTAGCAGCTTTTGCAAATAGTTTGCGGTTATTTATTTATTTTCTCAAAAATAATATTGTATGGATTAATATTCTTCCAAGTTCCAACAGATTCCATGACTGCTTTGTTCTGAATGGGTTCACAAAGTACTGCCACCTGTTGTGTGCAGAGTGGAACTGCAGCTGACCAAAGTACATATTTAGAATTACTGTTTGCAAGTTTTTAGAAATAACATTTAAAGTTTTTACAAATAGTATCATGATTCTAGCTATGTCCTGAGCATCACATTGAATATGAATACATCAATTTTAACAGCATAAAACTAGCAAGGAACTGGTCAGAGGAATGGCTGTGCCTGCTTCTACAGTATACAACCCAAATGGTTGTATTTCTTTCAGAAAATGTGCTATTGTCATTTCACTAGATTGGACCCAAAGACCCAGTTGTATAGTGTACAATAAAGTACCTTTTGTGTTTCTAATGAGCCATTGCAGGGATTT
>JAGXEW010001150.1:0-28906 GCA_030684275.1 Acipenser oxyrinchus oxyrinchus | reverse complement strand
AGCTTTATTCATCCTTGAAGCTGATTTTATTTTATTAAAGCCCACAACCTCTCCTATCGCCACCAGGCATTCCTCCACCGACACCCGACATCAGGCACACAGCGGCAGCCGTGCGGCGAGTCAACACCCCCTCCCCGAACTACCGCCATATCGGCGTTTCTGCTGATCTATGATCAGCTAAACAAACAACAATGACTCACAAATATACTACCACTATTACGCTAAACCGACAAACAAAATTTACATAAAACACAAAAATATAAATATATATAAATAAATTGCAAAAGCTTAGATTCTCCTGAATCACAACTCCAGCGCTCCACTCACCACCTGGCTCCTCCCACAATCCCACAATCCTCGAGAGAGAGAGAGAGAGAGAGAGAGAGAGTTATTTTGGTATAGTTTGTTTAAAGCCTGTTTTTGTTTGTCTTTTTGGTTGGCCATCGTGCCTTTTGTTTTGTGTATTTTGTTTAATTAAAAGTCTTTTTATTTTCCCTGCACATCCTGACTCTGAGTCTCCTTGCCTTGGTCAGCCTGTCACAGTCAGTCACAGTCAGTCAGTCATGGTATTGTGGTATTTAATCTTGTACAAGGTACTTTGGTGGTCTGCATGCATAAACACAAGGAAACTGTGGTAAATCTATCAGCACACATTTGCCTTTGAACTCTGAAACATCAACGGCTTTTTTCTTCCCTGCAGTTCTCTTTTTAAACTGGTTATATACTCCATTTTTAAATATGTAGCTTCATTAGTTCCAATTAATGAATTATGTGTTTTGTTATACACTTTGACTAATGCATAACATTTTGAGTTTCCTGCCTCTTCCAGTGGTATATATGAGTAAACTAATGCAATTCTATCATTCTGTAACATAAGTGTAGCTATTCCTTTCACAACTCTGGTATATGCTTGTGAGTAATAGGGCTGTTTGTTTACCAAAACACGATTGTATACTTTCACAATTGTATCAGATGTGACAGATGTTTGTTCACGAATAGCAAGGAGCTCCTCCCCAGAAAGACGCTTAGAGTGATGCTTTTCTGTGGTTACAACTCCAGGAGATGCCCGAGTGGATTTTATTATAAAAACTACACTACACCATGCTGTTTACTGATTTGTTATTTACATTAAAAAAATACCTATTATCATTTAACATACAGAGGTTTTACAACGCACTAATTACTTTTGCCATTGACTCGCTTGCTTGTTTAGCTCCATCTAGCAGTGGATGTGACATCACACTAAACAAGCGCATTCTAGAATGCTTCGTTATTACTACAACCGAGCGTGAGAGCGCGCGCAATCGTCAGTACAGTATTATCATGGCGAAGTACGCACTTGTTTCGTGGGCGGATGGGCCAGATAAAAATGCTGTTATTATTAAAACAGCGTGGATTATTGATTTTAATCCCCCAAATTTACAGAAGGCTTACTTAGTTGAATGCAGAATAAATAAGAAGAGACCAACTAATGGATGGCCTGTGGAGAAGGCAAACATTATGCAGTTATCAGGTGAGACTTGAGTTTGAACTTGAAGTCTATATTAATTCTAAACCTGATATCAATGTTGCTGCCTCTGCCCTAACTGCCTGTATCTCTGATATAAAAAATTGGATGTTGCTAAATTTTTTACATCTTAACTGTTACAAGACTGAGGTAATGCTGTTAGGTACTCCCCGCCAGCTAGAAAAAACCAATGCTTTAAATTGATGGAACATGTTGATGGAACATTGCTTGAGTTCAGATCTAAGATGAAAAATTTGGGGGTGATTTTCGATCCTGGGTTAACTTTTGAATTGCATGTGCTGAATACTGTCAAGGTTTCTTTTTTTCACCTTAGAAATATTGCCAGACTCTGTCCCATGCTTTCTCTACCTGCAGCTGAAAAACTGGTTCATGCTTTTGTTTTCTCCAGGATCGATTACTGTAACGCCCTGCTTGCTGGGGTGTCTAATAACATCCTCACTAAAATTCGATTTGTCCAAAACTCTGCAGCCAGAATTTTGTCTCGGTCCCGCTCAAGAGATCACATTACTCCTGTCTTGGAGGCCTTGCACTGGCTGCCCATCAGGTTTAGAATTGATTTTAAAATTTTAATGCTGACATATAAGGCTCTTCATGGGCGAGCTCCGACTTACCTGTCAGATCTTTTATCTTTTTACACTCCCACTCGCAACCTCCGCTCTGCTGATCTCAGACTGCTGTGTGTCCCGCCTGTTCGCCTGCGCTCTATGGGCGACAGGGCCTTCAAGTGCTATGCCCAGAAATTATGGAACTCTATTCCACTAGAGATCAGGGACTCAGCTTCTTTGAGTGTTTTTAAAGCTAATTTAAAGACTTAGTTTTTAGAAAGGCGTTTTATGATTTTTGATTGTTTTATTTCCTTGTGCTTTTTATGTATAATCTTTTTATTTTATTGCTGTACTATTAATTGTGAAGCACTCTGAGATGATTGCTTTTAAGGGCTTATACAAAATAAAGTTTATTATTATTATTATTATTATTATTATTATTATTATTATTATTATTATTATTATTATATTATTATTAAAGCCGAGTTTAGCACAGGTGTTTTGTTTTTTTAGCTTGTCGAATGCATACTTTAAAATATTATTTTTCGTTATTTGTTGAAAGATAAAGAGAGTGTGGTTAAGGCACAAGACAAGGAACTCACGACAACATCCTCAGCTGAGTTAACAAAAGAATAAGAAGACCCAAACGGCTCATTTATGAAGATTCTGAAACTAATGAGGAATCCGAAAATGAATCCTGCTACTCCAATAAGCAAGGAAATATTCTTCAAAATATATTTGATTAAATTGCTTTTAATTATTTTAGTATTGTTTCACACTAACCTGACTAGACATTGCTTTTGTAGTATTTTTATTATTAATTATTTGTAAAATTCAGCAAACTGTACTGCCGCTGAGTTAAGAATTGCATTTGTTCAAAGTATGCTGTAAAATGTGCAGTACGGTATGTAACGGCTGCTGCAAAAAGTCAGCAGTAGGCTATGTTTTTGTCCCATGTAATAACTATGGTTTAAATTAATATCGGCTTAATAGGTTAGCTCTTTCAATATTTCAGAAAAAAAGTATGCAGGAGATAGCACAAAGAAAGGCATCTGAAGAGATGCTTGTTCATGCAACGCAGAGAACACTTGCAGCACCTATGCACAGAAGAGAAGCTTCTGAAAGCCAGGCAGATGAGACCCCTGCCATCCAAACTGAGCATATAAATCAGAAGCAGGGATTTCTTCATCAGAAGGGCTTGGAGAGCAGTGAAAGCGACAATTGTGGGGAAGTTTGTCAGAAGAAAATGGCGAATCTTCTAAATCAAGTGAAGTATTTACAGAAAGAGAATGTAAAATTGGTCATAAAAGGTAAGTTTCTGACTTGTTTCACAGTCAAAGATTAGCATTAGTCCTGGACTCATTTATCTTAATTAACATTAGGTTGTTTGGCATATTTTTGTATCCATAAACATTTTTTAAATGTACTTGTGTTTTACCCTGTCCACATTTGGAAATGTCAAACCAAAGCACCATGTCAGAAGGATTCCCCTTGACTATTGAGTAGGGTTTGATCTTTCTTTTCCTGCACCATTCAAGCAGCTTTATATTGAATCTGTGAATATTGCTGTCCAGAGAAATGGCACAGATAACAATTCAGTGTTTGGCAGAAATGAAAATTACCATTACTAAACAATAATTATTAACATTTATCAAGGGTTTATCAAGCAGTAAACATCTTGTTTAATTTTTCTTTCCAGGTGCAGTTTTGAAACACCACCCAACAGCAAAAGTCAGTGAAATAAGAAAAGACCATAAACATGCGCATCTGTGAACTCCGCACCATGTAAAAATAAAGCCTGAATAATTATTTTGGGAAATGGTCAAATTGTTACGTCTCATAAAAGAAGAAAGCCACACACTCACACCAAATCAGACAGCCTTGTGCTGAAACATCAGTGTTTTCAAATCTGAAATCACTAAATAAGTACAATTTTAGACTGCAATCGAGTGTGCAGCGTTCTTCTTTCATGTTTGATTATATTAGGAAAATTTATATTAGGCTCTGTTGCCCTGCACCACTGTGCTGTTGTGTGCACATTTGTTTTTCAAAATGTAAATTTCATAATTTTATTAAGAATGTGGCTGCCATTTAAACTTAAGTTTGAAAATGCACACCTATATTTCTGTAAACAAGTTTATATAGTATTTGCCATCACACTGTTTTAGTTTTTTCAGGTCTGTTGTTGAAGAAACAATTGTAAAGAATAAACTGTTCAAGAATGTATCTCAATTTCATTTAGTTCCTTAAAAACAACACCATTATATCTGAAAATTCAAGAAGGCAAAACAGTAAGCAGTTGGTTGTTTTGTGTTTGAATAAATCTGGTTTTGCAGGTAATACTTTTGTGCTGTGCTTTTTATATAAGTTATTTCCTATGACGTATTCTAATTTGTCCTTTGTACTAGTTTTACCATATAATTTGTTCTATGAACTTTTTTTTACTTATTAGTAAACCTAACGAGGCAACATGTTTCCATTAACACTGGAACCGCCTCTTCAGAACTACATTTTCTGTAGGGGGTCAAAATGATTGTGTTGGTGGTTCTAGTGTTAATTTTATTAATAATCTTATAGTATTTTAAAACTAACATGTATATCAGAGGACTGTAAATTGGGCATTTACATGTTTTACTGTTACATTATAATGTGTAAACATTTGACCATACATGTTGTGTGCATATATGGTATATACTGTATACAATACAGTACATTTCACAATATATTAATCAACCTATTGAAATATAGATTCATCATATATTTTATAGTGAACTACATTTAATGTATTTTAAATTAAGTGTATTCCTGTGGACCTGCATATACATGCAAATATGTTAGTGTTTCCCACTACTTATATATTAATAAATATAATACAATATATTTCACAGTAATATAATTATATTTTACTATTATATATTCATCAATATATTGAAATATGGATTGATCATATGTTTTACAATGTAGTGATCATTTAACTACATGTATTGCTGTGGACCTGTAACTGTTATACTATACATACAGTATATACATATTTTTGAATAGGACCTCTGGCTCCTTGTCTCACAATTACTTGACAATATATTGAGAAATATATTATCCATGTTTTCCTAATATATGAAAGCTGCAATAATTTGTATATTATACAGTATATTTTTCCATATATTGCATTATATTTGACAGTATAATGAATCATATATTATTATATTACATAATATATAATTAATATATTATTCATTATATTGTTCAACATAAAAACATTATTTGATATTACGTTTTTTCTTTTAAGTAGTCAAGCAAGTGCATCAAACACAAAGAATGGTTTAATAAGCTAAAAACCTTTTGACAAAAGTGACAATATATGGTATGCCAATATATTCAGCCATATATAATTTCTTTCCATAAGGCTGGACGGCCAAGATATAACAAAAAGCGCCTCAGCAGCAAGCAAATGGTAAATAGCAGCGGTAACTTTTTCATTCCATTTTAATAAAGGAAATGGCAACACAAAAAAGACCACGGCTGAATGCACAAAGGTTCAAAGAGGATTACACCAAGAACTATACATTCATAAAAAAGTAAGATATCAGAACATCATGCTTACTGTGAGTACTGCAGGTGCGATTTAAGTGTCAAGCATGGGGGAATAAATGATATTGATGAACACGTCAGAACCTTGAAACACGAGAGAAATTCACAGGGAGCTCAGGAAAATAGATCATTGGATGTTTTTTTTAAAACAGATGGCAAAAATGACGTGATTAAAGTGGAGACACTTTACAGACTTCATTTTAGAGCACAATTTACCAATTGCTCTTGCAGATCACATAGGTCCACTTGTGAAAGTGTCTTTTCCTGATAGTAAAATTGCTTCCAAGTATGGCTGTGCGAGGAGCAAAACGACAGCAATCGTTGAAACTTTAGCATAAATACCTCTTATACACATTGAGATTTTGCGATATAAGTCGTCAAACTAAGGTAAAATGTGTCCTTCTTCTTTATCACCATCATCATCTTCCGTTCCTTACTTTTTGTATGTAATGATCTTGGAATACAATAAAGAACGGGATATGTTACCTACCAGTCATGGCATTTCACAGGTTGGTGAACATTTAAATAAACCAGAGAAATCAAGCACTTTGTCATACATACCAGTTATATTATGGAATTTATTTATGTTTTAAATCAGCACATATTGTGGAAAAACACATAAAAAATACCGGGGATTGAAGCTGCAGCATGACAATTCTACGCTGATACAGACACGCTTTAGCCTGCTGCGTCGTGGGTCAGCAGTTGTAATTTCCTCAATCTTGATGTTTACAATCCGTGCTTGATGAGTTTACACTGAGCAGGATATGCTCGACTGAAAATCTCCAGCTTCCGGTTTTAAAATCAGCAGTTATCGGTTACATTGAGAAAAACGGCCTGACTCGATTTCACATGTTGATCTACATCAAAATAAACCAGCGAACGAGCACTTTGATATCAAAACCAGTTACAATAAGCTATTTATTTATATTTTGAAACAGGACATATCGCACAAAAAAAAAAATCCTGAGGTTCGAACTAGCAACATGAGTTCTAGGATGTGATACAGACACAGTTCAATTCGCTGCGCCACTGGGTAATTGATCAAATGGGTACAATTTCTAAACTTACATAAATTTATAAATGGCAAGTCAGGAAAGTACATGTTATTGATTTGGCTGATCCACAGCAATTGATATTTGTATAGGCCTGTAACAGGGCGAGCAGCCCTGTACGTATTATTTATTTATTTATTTTTAGAACAGGGTTTCCCCCTCCGCCCTGTGCAGATTATTGTTTTGTGTTTGTTTTGTTTTATGATTTAGTTGTATTTAAATGACGGCGAGAGCCATGCGCTGTAGGTTTTGTTATTGTTTTGTTTTATTTAAACGTGTTCTGGAATAAATTAAAAACCTTGTGCAGAAGGTGGCCATCTCCCGAATTAATTAAGTGATTAATTTATTGCTAAATCGGGATATGGTCACCTTCATAAAAGCCTGCAGCTCTCTACCTTCGGGGTGGGTGTATGAGGAGCGAGAGTGGGGAGAGCGAGGAGAGAAAAACAAAACTAAAAAAAAGATACAGGAACAGTGAAGGCTACAGCCCAGCCTGACCTGTATGGTTTATTTATACTTTGTGTTCGTGATTTTGTTTCTGTTTGAACCTTTTATTTTGCTCTGTGAGCACAGTGTTTAAATATTTTATTTATTTTTGCTTAATAAAAACAGCGCCACCGCATCTCTTTATTTTAAACTCAGTGTGTTTACCTTCCTGCATCTGACCTGACGTCACTGCCCAGCCATCCTGTCACACGTGGTGTCAGAGTGGGATCACCAGTGCCTCCTGGACGCAGGCCAGCGTGTCTACTGCAGTTTTTTTCATTTTTTTCATTTTTTCTATTACGTGGAGAGTGAGGAGGAAGGAGAATGGGAGGAAAGAGGATGGGAACGAGGAAGAGCTGCCAGAAGCAGCAGCAGGAGAGATGTGAGAGGAGATGGTGGTCAAGGGATCCCACCCAACTGGGACCGCCATACTGGGACACAGAACAGGAACAGTGGTGACCTGAAGTGGCCCCCTGTGTGTCATCTGCAGAGAGTTTGGGCATGACCACGGGACTGCCCCTATGAAGTCCCCTGCTTCTGGGAAGCCTGCTCAATGGGGAGGGTGTCCTGTCGTCAGGGTGGTTTTGGCTGCTGGAGCAGCAGACCCCATCACCTCCACAGGCCAAGGGAAAAAAGAAGGTGAGGAGAAGGAGGCAGAGAGGGGACACGGACCTGGAGTGGGAGGAGCATGAACGTCCAGCGCCTGAGTGGGAGGAGCCAGAATGTCCTGCGCCTGGAGTGGGAGGAGCCCGAACGTCCACAGCCCAAGAGGGGGAGTCGGTGCGCCCACAGACCAAGGTGGGAAGGCCGAATGTCCACAACCCAGGTACCCGCCAGCAGAGGGAGAATACCTGCGGGTTCCACCTCCACCTCTGTGGGAGGACTGTATGTCACTCCCACCTCTGCCAGCAGAGGGAGAATACATGCTGGTGCCATCTCCGCCTCCGTGGGAGGACTGTGTGTCGCTCCTGCCTCCGCCAGCAGAAGGAGAATACCTGCTGGTGCCACCTCCTCCGCCGTGAGAGGACTGTGTGTCGCTCCCACCTCCGCCAGCAGAGGGTGAGTACCTGCTGGTTCCGCCTCCACCATCATGGGAGGACGACTTGCCCCTCCCACCTCCACCAGCAGAGGGAGAGTACCTGCTGGTTCTGCATCCATTGGTGCCACCAGCAGAGGGAGCATGCCTGCTGGTTCCACCGCTGCAGCCAGAAGGGGAGGAGGCCCTGCCGCCGCAGCCAGAAGTGGAGGAGCCCCTACCGCCGCAGCCAGAAGGGGAGGAGCCCCTGCCACCTTCGCAGCCAGAAGGGCGGAGCCCCAGCCGCCTCGCAGCCAGAAGGGGTGGAGCCCCTGCCGCCTTCACAGCCAGAAGGGGAGGAGCCCCTGCCGCCTTTGCAGCCAGAAGAGGAGGAGCCCCTGCCGCCTCGCAGCCAGAAGGGGAGGAGCCCCTGCCGCCGCAGCCAGAAGGGGAGGAGCCCCTGCCGCCGCAGCCAGAAGGGAGGAGCACCTGCCGCCTTCACCAGGAGCAGAGCAGCAGGAGCTGCCTCTGCCTCCACCACCACCTGAGAGAGAGGGGCAGAAGCTGCCTCTCCCTTCAAAACAGGACGGACCAGGACAAGATGCTGGTGGTCCGCAGCTGCCCTTGCATAGGCTGCTAAGAAGAGCAAGGAGGAAAACCGACAGGTCACCGCGGCTGAGAAGAGGGCCAATCTCAGCACCACCACTGGTCCTGGCTCCCCTCCTGCAGTCACCTCCCGAGGGTCCACTGCAGCCGTTGCCACCTGAAGGACCACTGCCGCCCTATCGTGCATCGCCTGGGGATGCAGGTTCGCCATCGCCTGGGGATGCCAGTTCGCCGTTGCTCAGGGATGCCTGCTTCGAACCGCCCAAGGATGCCTGCCTTGCACCACCCATTTATGTCATTTTTTCCACAAACCTGGTTGTGTGAACCCACTGTGTCTGCTGTTATTGTTCAAACTGAGATCTCAATTATTACATTCATCCCCAATTAAACTAACAATTAGTTAATTCATGCAATGTTAGACATAACTTGAAATATACAACTCTTTTTGCTGGTCCACATACCCTTATCAGGACTAATCTTGGTCTACCTTACCTGAGTTAACATTAGGTAGTCCAAGATTAGTGCTAATTGGGGCCTGTGCAACCAGGCATTTAAGAGCTAAAAATCATTCAAAAGCTCTGATTATACAATTAGTTCAATGAAGTAATTCAGATCTCAGTTGGATCAAAAACAAGCAGACAGTGGGGCCCCTGGACCAAGATTGAGAAACACTGTGTTATTAAAACAGAACTGCAAGCAATTTACAAACCACAGCCAGACCAAAAACAACTACTGCAGGAACATTGCCGAAAGAACCCAGAACCAAAACAACGAAAACAATTACAACCCAACCATCAGGACCCACATATCCAAATACAAAGGCAACAAGAACAGCTTCAATCAGAGGCAAAGTGACTTCGGGGACGTGAAAGCTACCATAAAAACGGCAAAACGACTTAAACAGCGAGAACGTTACCAACAAAACTTAGAGGCAAAGCAACTTCAACAGCGGGAACATTACCAACAAAACACAGCGCAAAGTGACTTCGGGAGTGTGAAACCTACAAACACCACGCAGAACCAAAAAGAAAGTGAAAAGACAAAGCATGCTGCAAATCCTGCTTTACAAATGCAAAGAAAAGACAATACCATCAGAACCCAAACAAATAAAAAACTTTGTACAGAGCATATTATGCTGACAAATATATCCTTGTAAAAGTTAAAAGAAGACACACCTACAACATTTGCTACAAAGTGAAACAATTAGTAAACACATACAAAAGGAAAAACATTTTAAGATTCCAACGCCAAAAACAATACTACATCACACGATTAGTGAAAAACTTAAAAGGCAGGAGTCATGCTTCAACTCATGACAGCAAAATACCTTGTTGACCTTTCCATCAAAGTCTCTTTGAAAATGCAGAACAACCTACAATGTCTGTTTACTGCACTACAAAGCAGCACATGTGTCTTTCTTAAACAAATACTCAGACAGGACAATGTCTCCCAACAGGCAGAGATGATATGTGGCCCAAGTCAACACACACCTCACACTGAGGCCTACTTTTGGGAAGCCACATATAATAACACTGTTCTATCATGCATTACCAATGATGAAAAGGCCAATGTCACCCAATGTCACATAGAAATTACATATGGGCAACCTTTCCTGGTAGCAAATGTAGGCAATGCAACACTTCTCCAGTCATGAAACATCAACTTATTCAATCAGCAGAAATAATGATTGCAGTCCAACTTATGCTTTGGGAAACCAAACCAGATGGGACTGTTACAAAGCGACACAATGCCACGTTTACTGCTGTGCATAAGAGCAACTGTGGACAACAAGAATGACCAATTATCTTCCATTATCATACACCAGGGACAGGGTGTTGATTCAGGACACTGTGTCTGTTCTTGCAGTGGGTGCTACTGGAAATGGGTGCATGTAAATGACACACTCATTGAAGTCAAACCATGGCCAAAAATGCAAAGGACATGTATATGGCCTTTTATGAAGAGATCTAATTCTTTACAAATGGCTTACATTGGGCTAAGTTCATAACTCCACTATATCAAGGAGAATAATGTTTTGTTTCAATCATTATAATCTCTTAGTATACTGCCCTTTAGCACTGACATTCATATGTACATTTTTAACCAGTCATAACATTTTACTTTTATACCTACGTAAAATTCAATAGTTATCAAAATATACATATTGTTTTTATCACTGATGGATGTACATTTGCAACCAAAATAATAAAATATTTTCACTTTCAACACAGTCAAAAAGTCCCTTATAGACCACTATTTTACTTTCAAATCTTTTCTCATAACTGTTATTTTACTTAACTTATTACTTGCCTGTCTGTCTGTCTGTCTACCATACACATTCTCTATCTCTTTCCCTCACATTATTCATTATTTGTTGAAGCAAAAAAAGAAGTGCTATCCCATGGCAAACACATAAACCCCCGAATGGTGAAACTGGTTAATAAACAGTACGTGTTGTTGTTTTACATTGATATTAACTACAAAATTAATGTAAATTGCCGTTTTTTAACTGTAGGTATACTGTAGCTGTAGCTGTACTGTAAGAACCAAAATCGCCTGGAATGGATATGATTCTTATAAACGGGCACTGTATTTGTTAATCATTGTTTGCCTGAATGAAGGGTGATCCGCTTAGTCATGGATCTCCAGAGGTTTTATTTCCCCTAATAAACTTGGGGAGGGGTTGTTTTCCTCTCCTGAGTGCTGACTCTGGATCATAGAAGAAACCTAGTGAATGAGGATATTTAACATTGAGCTCCAGAAAATAAGAATGCCAAAAAATAAAAGAATAATAGGATTTTAATAAATGATTATTATTACTCATTATATAACAGATGCCTTATCCAGGGCGACTTACTTTACCCTTATCCAGGGCAACTTACTTTACCCTTATCCAGTACATAAAATTCATATGTTAGTAGGGAACAAAACAAAGAAGTCCCAAGTGAAATATTGCGTGTTTTGCATGAAGTTTTTACACCACGCGATAATAAGGCTAACCCCGCCCCCTCAGGAGTAAATCTATAGCAATATCTGGGAATGTGTGGCATTGGAATTGAACCTGTTTTGGTATGAAACTCTTCATATAGTGTCTTGTGTTTAAATGACTAATACTGTAATTTGTGCTTATCAGAGTGAATGTGAGGCATTGGAATTGAACCTGTTTAGGTATTCTTATTTCTTTGTAAGATGAATCATGTGAACAAGGATTTTAGCTGATCATATATGTTTTTCCTCTCCTGAATGCTAACACTGTATTAGCAACATCGTGAATGGACAGAGGTCCACTGAATGCATTGAAATTTGTTCTGTTATCCATCCATCCATTATTATAACCGCTTAATCCTTTAGAGGGGCACCTGTGAGTCCAAGCCTAACACCCTATAAGGAAAGGAAATATATTTGTACTATATTTTTAATATCTGGTTTTATATGGTTTGTATATGTAAAATATATAACTTCACAATACACACATTGTTCTTACATTTTCCATATACTGTATTTACATATATTTACATATATTAAATATATCATTTATATACATTCAAATATATATATATATATATATATATATATATATATATATATATATATTATGAAAAAGTAGATTGAAAATGTATTTTCTTACTGAATGGAACAGGGCAATACAAGGCAGCACTACACCCTGGACGGGACGCCAGTCCATCGCAGGGCACCGCACACAGATACGCACACTCATACAGAGGGCAATTTCGAGTAACCAATCTACCTGAGTAAATGGAGAAAACCCACAATGCAAACAAATTGGGGAGAACATGCAAACTCCACACAGACATTCTTCTGTTACAAGTGCAAAAATTGTTTTTCGTGTTTTCAAAAGCCAAGGGAAATGGTGCTCTAAATGGGGAAATATAACAGATTAACTTTGGGAATGCAGTGAAATTCCATGCCAGCATATTTAGCTTGGAACCACTTGGCATGCCCCATCTAGGCAACAAATTCTCCAGTGCTGAAATGTTTGACGTGCTTTACATCTGCAAATCCCCTCCCGAAAACAAGGCCCTGGAGAACTCCCACAGGACAGGTTTTGGAAGCTGTTGCAGGATGTGAACTGCTGACATTACAAAAGTTAGCTGCATTCTTATTCGGAGAGCACTGAATCTTATCTCAATGAGTATACACTTTGTGGTCCCGTGATTAAAGCAAAGCGCTTGTAACCAGGAGGTCCCCAGTTCAAATCCCACCTCAGCCACTGACTCATTGTGTGACCCTGAGCAAGTCACTTAACCTCCTTGTGCTCCGTCTTTCGGGTGAGACGTAATTGTAAGTGACTCTGCAGCTGATGCATAGTTCACACACCCTAGTCTCTGTAAGTCGCCTTGGATAAAGGCGTCTGCTAAATAAACAAATAATAATAATAATAATATACACTTTGGACTTGAAACCTACCCTAAGGGAAGTAGGTGTGTTTATCAAAGTGCCAGGATCTGCAACTTGGAACAACTGCGGTTTGCTTTTCAGTTTCTGTATATTGTTGCAGAGTAATTGAAAGGTTTAAAAATGCTGTAAACTGTGAAGGTATTTAGATATAGTAGTTTGGGGTAGTAGTTTTAAGCCAGCTCTGTACTTTAATTCAGTCATTTATTTTATAGATACCCGAGCAATTGAATTGTTGCAAGCAAAAGACAAGACTGAGGTTTTGTAGGAGTCAGCCGATCGATTTTACAGTTATTATGTACCCTGAACTTTTTGACTGTTTGTGGAAGAATTTGCCTTCTGCCAATGCTCTAGAACAGGGGAATCCTTGCCCTGAACTGTTTGTTCCAAGTGAGCACCCACTTCATTTTTAATATATAGTTCATATATTTAAAATGTATAACTTTTCTTACATTTTCCATATATTTACATTTATTAAATATATAGTGAGCAGCATGGTGACGTGGTGGTTAGCGCTGCTGCCTCACAGCTCCAGGGCCCTGGTTTCGATTCCGGCCTCTGTCTGTGTGGAGCAGTCCAATGACATGCTGTTCAGGTTGATTGGTCACTCTAAATTACCGTGAGTGTGTTTGTGTGTGTGTGAGTGTGTTTGTTTTTGTGTTCGTATGTGTGTGTTTGTGTGTTCGTATGTGTGTGTGAGTGTTTGTGTGTTCGTATGTGTGTGTGAGTGTGTGTGTGTGTTTGTGTGTGTGTGAGTGTGTTTGTGCGTGTGTGTTTGTGCGTGTGTGAGTGTGTTTGTGTGTTTGTGTGTGTGTTTGTGTATTTGTGGGTACCCGCTTGCTTGAAGATCCTCCTTCAGTCGGCGATTCGAGCAAGTAAGTCCCAGGAAAGAAATATGAACTTGAACAAGACCATCAGCAACGTGGCGCATCCACACACGCTCGGGCATTTGCGATCGACTGCAACAGAGGTGGGCGACACACGGCTGAACAACAGCTTGAAATTGGCAAGAAGCACTTACTGACTTCCAGCAAGAACAAAACTTCGAGGTACTCCGTTTTCCACTATGGTGTATCATCTCCACGGGCATACAAGCGGAGATCACAACTTTGCTCAGGCTAGAGCTCTTAATTTAAGTAATAATTTGCTTAATTTGACTTTTTAAACTGTGTAACGTTGGAGAATTCTAGTTCCTTATACAATGTTATGTTTAAGAGATGTTGTTCAGATGGATTAGTCACTCTAAATTGCCCTCTGTGTGAGTGTGTGTGTGTGTGTGTGTGTGTGAGTGTGTGTGTGTGTGGTGCCCTGTGATGGACTGGCGTCCCGTCCAGGGTGTAGTCCTGCCCTGCGCCCTGTGTCTGCCTGGTTGGGCTCAGTCTTACCACTGCACTCTAAAGGAGTAAGCAAATCTAGTTACAATCAAGTATACAGTTTTACAGAGATAACCACCACGCCACCGTGCCAGCCACTATTCTACTGTCCTGTTTTATAAATAGTAATTTTGTGTGTTTCAGATAATATGTCCTTACCAACCCTCACACTCATCCTCCTATCCCTTCTTGCGGTGCCTCGTTGCCATGGCAGCAAGATCCTGGTGTTCCTGGTGGGCGGCAGCCATTGGGTGAACATGAACATCCTCGTTCAGGAGCTGCATGGGTGGGGTCATGACATCACAGTGGTGCGCTCTGGGACCAGCTGGTACATCAAGGAGAAATCGCCCCATTACACTTCCGTCACCGTCACTCTACCTGAAGGCCTGACCATGGAGAGTGAAGACTTTGTGTCCTCTCTTTTGAAGGAAATGTTGGAGGTGGAGGTTCCATGCTTTCCTTAATTTCTGTAAAATGAAGAACTTTGACACACTTTCTGATCTTCACAGATGGTGCTCATCATGTTTGAGGATCCACAGTTAATGAAGCAGCTCCAGGATGCCCAGTTTGATTTGGTCCTCACAGATCCAGTGTTGCCTGGAGGGTTTTGTTGGCTCGCTACCTGAAACTACCGATGGTCTTCAACGTCCGTTGGCTTACAAGCGGGAAGCTCACTTTACCTCTCCTATCTCCTATGTCCCAGTTCCAAGATCTGTGCTCTCTGACTAAATGGACCTCACTGAAAGAGCCCGAACATGCTTCATTATAGCATCAACTATTATATAGACAGATATGTGATCAGCCCACATTCAGCAGACCTCTGGCTAATGAGGGTCAACTTCGTCTTTGAATTCCCACGTCCCACCATGCCCAACGTTGTCTACATAAGCGGCTTCCAGTGCAAACTTGCCAAGCCCCTGCCACAAGACCTGTAGGAGTTTATGGAGAGATCTGGAGAGCACGGAGTCATTGTCATGTCATTGGGGACTCTAGTAAAGGTCTTCCAAGTGAGCTAACTGATAAGATTGCCTACACTTTCTCCCAGCTCCCTCAGAAAGTCATCTGGAGGCATTTGGGAGAAAGGCCTTCTATTATTTATTATTATTTATTTCTTAGCAGGCGCCCTTATCCAGGGACGACTTACAGTCGTCAACCATTACATTTCAAGAATAACAATTACATTTCAAGAATGAAAGCTACCTTGGGCAACAACACCCTCCTGGTCAAATGGTTGCCCCAAAATGATCTCTTGGGTCACCCGAAGACCAGAGCCTTTGTGGCACATGGGGGTACAAATGGGATTTATGAGGCCATTTACCATGGGGTACCAATAGTAGGGATACAACTGCTCTTTGACCAGTTTGACAACCTGCTCATGCTGCAGGTGCGAGGGGCAGCCAAGGTCCTGGAAGTCACCACCCTGAGCAGTCAGGACTTCCTAGAGGCCCTACAGGAGGTGCTTGAGAAGCCATCCTACCAGATGAACATGAAGAGACTCTCCAGGCTCCAGCACGACCAGCCAATCAAACCAATGGACAGCGCCCTCTTCTGGATCGAGTGCGTCATTAGGAACAAAGGAGCCGTTCACCTGCGCAGAGTCCTACAGAATGCCCTGGTACTCCTACTACTGCGTGGATGTTGTAGCAGTCTTGCTGGCTGCTGTGTTATTGTTCTGTGTGACTATCATAGGCTTACTCACACTGTGCTGCAGGGCTTGTAAGAAGAGAAAAATAAAGCATGAGTAATTCAATATCTTTTCAGCAATACTAAATAACGGCAACATTTAAACCCATATGTAGGCTGACTTTACCAGGTTGATTGTACAGTCTGAAGAGCTGTTGGGCCATGTTTCATTTTTACACACACATTCATCAACCCAATAGGAAACGAAGTTTGTTGTGTTAGCTACATGAATGCTTTTATTCAGAGTTCAAATAAACACATTTGTATCCTCCAGTAAAAACCCAACTGTATAAATGGGTAATTGTATGGAAAATAATGTGATATCTTGTAACAATTGTAAGTCGCCCTGGATAAGGGCATCTGCTAAGAAATAAATAATAATAATACTATGCACGAGTGTTCTGTAGAAAAACATGGTTGAAAAGAATAATGTTTTGAAATAACTTGTGTTACTGCAAAACAGAAGGAAAATTACTGACAGCAAACATGTTTACCAGTTACAGACACAGATCTGGAAGCTGTAACATTCGCATTGTGGGTTTTCTCTGGGTACTCCAGTTTCCTTCCACAGTCCAAAGACCATGCTGTTCAGGTTGATTGGTCACTCTAAATTGACCTCTAAATTGCCCTCTCTAATGTGTGTATGTGTGTGGTGCCCTGTGATGGACTGGCGTCCTGTCCGAGGTGTAGTCCTGCCTTGCGCCCTGTGCCTGCTGGGTTGAAGCTTCAAACTTTATTCAGTGCAAGGGAAGACAGAGCAGTCTACATCAAAGCAAAACCTGACTCTGTCTTAATGACAAGTCTAACACAAGTGGGTTTTATAGTTTTCATCTGCGTAGCAGAACAAGCTTCAGAACAAACATATTAAAGTGGTGTCAGGGGAACAGCCCAGGGTGTGAAACAACAAAAACAACTTGATAACTAATCTGAACTGGTTCTATGGTTAGTGCGTGCAAACTGTTGCTTTATCTCAAGGGTGGGGATCCTGTTGTAAGTATATCCTGAGTCACATACATGTGTTGTTGCAACATATTGCAGCTGTATAGATTTCTTAACCCTCCACAGTGAATTGAGGATGAACAACAAGGCACCGAAAATACAGTTTCAGTTTGAAGATCACATTCAAATGCAGTATAAATCCTGATATGATTAAGAGCAATAGTAGTGTGCTGCTAAAGTACATCTGCAGTTGAATGCCCTATAGTCCAGTGCACTTGAGGTTTATACCTGCCTTCTGATCACGTATTACTGTGCTTTATTTTTTGTCTGTATTTTGAAACAAGCCTTGGATTTTAAACCTAAAGCAGCAGATTGATTTAACAAGAGACTAAAATTGTTGAAAGTCGGATGGACAGTGGTAGAATAAAGGTACGTTCTCCAGCTTCTCCAAATCCTATCCGGGTTTAACGGCTTTGTAAATGCAACAAGTAGAGTGCTGTTTAAATGGATTTGATTGCCATATGATTTAGCTATTGGATCATTTCAGGCAAAGGACAAAGTTGTTAAAATATATCCTCCTGCTGGAATTCTGCACATTGTTTTCAACCTGGCTGGCTCCAGCCTGGAACAGACTGGGTTTTTTTAATTTGCTGCTAAATCAGAAACAAATTGGCAGTTATAACAAGCAAATGACTTGAATATCTAATAATGAATTAAATGTTAAAGGACTGCTATTTTGTTACTATGGAGTGTAAAAAAATAACAAACTTGTTAGAGAAATGAACTGGTCACAGGCGCTAAATACTAGTATGTAAGTTCAAAAGATGTGACGAATAAGGAAAGATATCAGACTCATTCGCTTGTTATTTCTGCCAATTTCTTGTTGATTTAGCTGTGAATTCAACCAGGTCTGTTCCGGGCTGGAGCCGTGTTGAAAACAGAGCAGTGCAGAATTCCAGCAGGAGTAAACTGGATATGTAGCCTGAACGATGTGCTGTGGGGGAGGGTTTGCGTTTTGCCTTCTAGAATTGTATGCTTCTTTCTTTGTTGTGTGTTGTATGAATGTTCATTGTAAATAACTTCTTCATATTGTGCTATTATTGCAGTTAGGGCTCTGCATTCTCAACCAGAGGGTCGTGAGTTCAATCCCAAGCGGGGAACACTTTTGAGCAAAGTACTTTATCTAGATTGCTCCAGTAAAATCCCAACTGTATAAATTGGGTAAATTGGATGTAAAAATAATGTGATATAATTGTAACAATTGTATGTTGCCCTGGATAAGGGCGTCAGCAAAGAAATTAACAATAATAATTTAAAGATGAAAGAAAAACCCAATTGATTGGCAACTTATGGAGGAAAAGTACAGGGAGCTGCAGTTTGTGTTCTTCAGGATATACTGAAACTTCACAGTTTATTTATTAGGAGCACGAGCCTCTTTTCTCAAAGCATTTTCCACAAATTCGCTACTGCAGAATATTTTTCTAAAAGGAATAAAATACACGCTACCAATACAATCAGTCCTGGTGCGCAGTGTTTATTAGATTGCTGTTCTGTATGAGTCAGTCATGCTTCATTAACCCTCCTATTATGTTGAGAATTTCGGTACATCTGTTATGTTTTGGGTCATATTGACCCGATGCAACTTCAAACAAATTCAAACAGCTTTAAATTGAATAAATGTTTTTATTTGAAAGGTGTCTTCAGTTTCAGACACTTCCTCTTCAACTTCACTGTCACAGTCAGGGAGCTGTGATCAAACTTCTTTGAGTGCTAACTTTTTGGAGCTCCTCATTTTTCAATGTCTTTACCAGTGAGATGCTGTTGCACTGCTGACAGAGAAAATGAGGCTCGGTCTCGTAGATGGATATATTTCTTTGTTTTGTTGTTTATAAATACCTCCAGACAGGTGCAGCCATTTCCAGACATAATAAAACAAATAGAATAATAGTAATAAAATAATAACACATAAAAGAAGTTGGTTTAATTGCTGCACACAAATCTACATCGATAAAAGCTCCAGGTCACAGTGACCTGAAACATCATCCATAACCTATAACAAAACAACATCTCAAAGGTTCTGTGTTCAGTGTATAAGTTCATGACCCCAGCTTAGAAAAAGTCAGAAAATGTTGTACAAACAAATAAAAGGGAAATGACATTTAAGCTAAGCGGAAACTAGTGCGGATTGAGAGGAACGGTAGTTCCTCGTACAAGTTAGAAAAACTTGGCAGAACTGCCGAGACTCTCTATACAGCACCAAGAGTTTTGGTGTTTTGACCATGTTGCAGTGGCAAAACTAAATAACTTAGAAGTACCATTCCACTTTAAACATAAAGTTTTAAGCTTTCTTAGATCGAATGTGAAAAAAAACGTAAATACCTCTTATACACACTGAGATATAAGTTGTCAAACTAAGGTAAAATTGTCATTCTCCTTTTTTCTTCATCATCATCATCATCCTCATCCTCATCTTCTGTTGTTACTCGTGAGAAGAAGAAAAAAAATAAAAATAAACCCACCGGGTTCGAAGCTGCAGCAAGAGACTTCTACGCTGATACATACACGCTTTAACACGCTGCGCCACCGGTCAGCTGTTGGAATGCCTTCAGTTTTGAAGCTTACATCTGTACTTGACAAGTTTGACTGAAAATCGACTGAAAATCTCCAGCTTCCGGTTTTAAAACCAGCAGCAGAGAAAAACGGCCTGACTCAATTTCACATGTTGGTCTACATCAAAATAAACCAGGGAGCATAAGCACTTTGATATCCATACCAGTTACACTAAGCTATTTATTTATGTTTTGAAACAGCACATATCGCACAGAAAAAAAAAAAAAATCCTGAGGTTCGAACTTCCAACACGCAGTGCATCAGGGTAGTTGTTGAAATGTATTTAATTTTTAAACTTACATAAATTAATAAATGGCAAGCCAGGAAAATACATGTCACTAATTGATTTGGTTAATGTTTTTATCCAGAGCAATTGATATTTGTATAGGCCTACTGTAACAGGGCAAGGAGACCTGTACATGGATTGTGTTTATTTTTAGAACGGGGTCTCCCTCTCACCCCTGTGTAGTGTATTGTTTTGCATTTGTTTGTTTTAGTTGTTGCATTATTATTATTATTATTATTATTATTATTATTATTATTATTATTATTATCGTTATGATTTATTTATGTATGACGGCGAAGCGTCGCAGGTTTTGTTATTGTTTTGGTATTTAGGAATGTATTTCTACATGACGGCGAAGCTCTGTGTGTTTTGTTATTGTTTTGTAATTATGTATTGACGGCATAGCCGGTTGTTTTGTTTAGTACCGTGGATGGGTAGTACCATCCACAGTAATTTAAAAACCTTGTGCAGAAGGTGGCCATCTCCCGATTAGCAACAAATTAATCACTTAATTAATTCAGGAGATGGCCACCTTCTGCACAAGGTTTTTAAATTACTGTGGATGGTCACCTGCATAAAAGCCTGCAGCTCTCTGCACTCATGATGGGTGTATGAGGAGCGAGAGTGGAGAGAGCGAGAGAGAAAACAAAACAAAACTTACATTAAATACAGGATCAGTGAAGGCTACTGCCCAGCCTGACCGGTATTGTTTATTTTGTGTTCGAGATTTGTTTTGTTTAAACCTTTTATTTTTGCTCTGTGAGCAAGTGTTTTGGTTTGAACTTTGTATTTATTTTTGTTATTTAAAAATAAAACGGCGCACGCCGCCTTTAAGTGCAGTACTGCTTGGTTCCTGCTTCTGACCTGACGTCACCGCCCAGCCACCCTGTCACACCTACCCATATATTATAAAAAAATATATATATAGTATACCGATAGCCTATTATATCCATGACGCTTGCTTTTGGTAATATATGTCAGTGGCGTAATGGTTAGGGCTTATGAATTACTGATACAGTAATCTGGGTTTAAACCGTAATGTTAACTGGTTGTTAATACAGACTGAATGGTTTATGAATTACTAATATAATAGAATCTAGTTTTAACGCTAATCTACACTGGCTGGGTATGAAATGTTGATATAATATAACCTGGTTTCTAAACGTAATATTAATTTATGCTGATTTGCACTGAATAGTTTATGAATTACTGATAGTAATGTATTTGTAAACTGACTCCTAAAAACTGGGTACTTCTTAAAACGCTAATCTCCGCTAGGTGATACTTAGCAATTGTGTCTAGTGATTGAGTTGCCATTGTCTTGCTAATTATCCATACAGCAATTAATCTAACCTGTTTGTTATAATTGAAATGTGGGTGTGATCGTTTTCCACTGAAGTTGTTGTTTCTTGATTGTGTGGTTTTTCTCTTATGATTTGAAAATTGGTTTGTGTATCAACACTTAGTTTTATTTGATTTGTTTTAGCCGCACATACTCGTTTTAAATGTAATATTTGATTGTTTTAGTTGAAGTTTGGTTTATTGCTATATGGTAATTTAATGGAAGGTCTAACTGCAATATATAGTAATTTGACTTGTTCTATGAGAACTGATTGGATCATACATTTTTGTTGGTTGCTGTAACTATTTTTCTACCATTGTCCACTTTGCCTGTACTAAATTGTATACCCAGATCATTTTTATACTCCTTTTAAAAGTAAAGCTATCCTTTTTGATTATAGCCGTTTCCTTGTGCTTTGCTCGGTTCCTTAGCTACCATAATTATATAACATTATACTTCTGGGGTTATTTATCCGGACCATCCCGGTTAACCAAAGGTCGTGGCAGCAATCCAGTTAGAGCACAACCTAGCCAGGACAGGTTTCGTTACAGTATGTAGTGATCGATCTTGGAAAACAATAACTAAAGAACAGGATATGTACCAGTCATGGCATTTCACATGTTGGTCAACCTCTAAATAAACTAGAGAAATCAAGCACTTTGACATACATGCCAGTTATATTACGGAATTTATTTGTGTTTTAAAACAGCACATCTCGTGGAAAAAAAACCCCTGCAGGGTTTGAAGCTGCAGCATGAGATTTCTACGCTGATACAGACATGCTTTAGCCTACTGTGCTGCAGTTCAGCTGTTGGAAATTCACCCAGTTTTGATGCTTACATCCGTGCTTGACGAGTTTGCACTGAGCAGGATCTGCTCAAGCTGTCCTTACAAAGATACCACCAAATGTTCCTGTCAGGACCCTGCACTCTGATTGGTTATCATATTATTGTTAATAAAACAATGAATAATCCTCGCCCAACACCGAAACCCTAAACCTAAGATCAGTACCCTATACTGCAGCCATTACACATCTAAAGTAGTTCATGTTTGGCAGCGAATAAGCGTTTTTGTTACTTAAAAAAAACAGAGGTGCTGACTTCCTCAGTTGTCCTGACAGGAACATTTAGTGGTACCTTTTGTAGGCGCTGCTCTGCTCTACTGAATCTCCAGCTTCTGTTTTTAAAATCCGCAGTTATCCGGTTACATTGAGAAAACGGTCTGACTCGACATGTTGGTCTACGTCAAAGTAAACCAGGGGCGCAAGCACTTTGATATCCATACCAGTTACACTAACCTATTTATTTATGTTTTGAAACAGCACATATTATGGAGGATATTCCCTGCCAAAATTAGAAATAAATATGTGAATAAATAAAATAAATGAATAAAAATATAGACCTTTATTAATTCATTTAGATATTTATTCATGTATTTATTTCACAATTTCCACTTTGCTTTTTAAATTTTGATGTGACGCTGCCATTTCTTTTTCGATGTGGTCTCCATATTTCTTTTCAATGTGCCATAACTGCTTCTGTCAGAGCCATACCGAAGGGTCAATACCAGGTGGGGACACATTGCTGTTTTACCCATTGCTCCAGAAATAAACATTGGTTATTGTATGTAAAAAAAATTAAAAAAACCTGTTAACGCGTATGAACATTTTAAAAGTGTTACAACTCAAATAGGTCTAAGAGTATATAAAATAAAAGCCACAAGGTGTTTAATTCCTAAATACATTTAGAATCCTAAATTCAGTAACGTGTTTGAAAAGTGTGACAAATAGCCTCGTGTTTAAACACCTGGTTTATGTCTTAGTGATAATATATATTTCAATTCATCATATAGCCCCAAAGAAATCGGTATAGCATTTGGCTCTGAGAAACATATTCTTGAAAACACCTATCATGCCTGCTGCCATGTTTTCCTCTACTGAATAGAGGTTGATTTGTTATTTGATTGGTTTCCACAGAGCTTTTTTCATCTAGTTGTTATTAGTCAGTTAGGCTATTTTGTGCACCAGCATGAAGCGCCAGCAAACCGAAAAGCCTCACAACAAAAGAGCCGGGAGTCGAGCTGTGGGAGTCCAGCAAGGGGAGGCCTGCTCCGAGACGCTGTTGGAAAAGATCCGAACCTAGCAGCGGTCTGGAAGACGCCATCTACTAGTCGGTTCTGTACCCTCCCTCCCCGACCACTGCCACTGTGCCTATTTGTCTCGCCTGTCCTGCTATGACTGTCTCTCTCATCCCTGTTCTGTCCTGTACTCTCGTCCTGCTCTCTCTCCGCGCTGCTCATCCAACCCCTCTAACCTCATCCCTCTGCCTTCCCCACCCCCTCGCCCTCTCCCCTCACACTCTCTCTGGTGCACTCTGGAACTGTCACTCTTCTGCTAACAAAGTGGATTTCATCTCTGCCTTTGCCTCCCACCTCTCTCTCAATTTCCTTACTCTCACTGAAACCTGGCTGTCCCCTGATAACACTAACTCCTGCCGCTCTATCCTCTCTCTCGTCCTGTCCTATACCCTGCGTCTCACTGGACGGGAGGTGGGACTAGTCTTCTCCTCTCTCCCTCCTTACTCTTTTCTGTCCACTCGACATCTCCTCACTCTCTGTTAACACCTTTTGAATTTCATGCTGTCCACCTAACCTCTCCCTGTCAACTCCTACTAATTATACTGTACCGTCCCCCTGGACCTCTCGCTCACTTTCTCGATGAACTCGACTATCTACTCTCCTCCCTCCCTCTCTGTCTACCCCATCTGTCCTGTTAGGTGATTTCAACATCCATCTCTCCAACCCCAGCCACTCTGCCAGATTCCTCCTCTCATTAACTCCTTCAACTTCTGTCTGTCTCTCTCCATCCCCTACCCACAAAGCTGGCCGTCAACTGGACGTCACCTTCTCCAGGGCCTGCTGCCCTTCACCCTCTGTCACCCCCTGGACCTCTCTGATCACTATTTCATCTCTTTTCTCTGTCTCTCCCTCCCTGCTCCTCCTACCCCCATTGTCACCTCTTGCCATAACCTCCGCTCTCTCTCCCCTCTGTCCTTGCCTCCACTGCTCTCTCTCACCTCCCTCCTATCGACTCCTTCTCCCAACTCTCTGTAGACTCTCCTACCTCCACCCTCACCTCCTCCCTCGACTCCCTCTGTCCCCTCACCTCGCGACCTGCTTGCCCCTCCCTCCCCAACCCTGGCTCTCCTCTGTGCTCCACTCAGCAAGAACCACACTGCGATCTGCTGAAAAGAAATGGAAGAGAACCAAACTCCCTGCTGCCCTAGACCTCTACCGCTCTCTCCTCTCCTCCTTCTCCTCTACTCTCTCCTCCTGCTAAATGTTCTCATTTCCAATCTATAATCCAAGCCTCCATTAACAACCCACGTAAACTATTCTCTACCTTCTCCTCCCTCCTAAACCCTCCCCTCCCTCCTCTAACTCCTCTGACAACTTTGCCTCTTTCTTCTCTTCTAAAACCTCACATATCCATAAACTCTTTAACACCTCTCCCTCCCCCATCCCCTCCCGTTCCAACCCCTACACCCACTCGTCCCTACTAACTCGCCCTCCTTCTCCACCTTCTCTCCCCTCTCAGACTCTGACCTCTCCTCCCTGCTCCAGGGTCACAAACCCACGACGTGTGCCCTGGACCCCTCCCCACTCACTTCTTTCAAGCTGCTGCTCATGCTTTACTTCCCTTCATCTCCTCCCTTCTCAACACCTCGCTCCTTTCTGGTCTCTTTCCCTCTGCCTTCAAACACTCCCCTCCTCAAAAACCTACCCTCGACCGCACCTCCCTCCAGAGCTACCGTCCTGTCTCCCTCCTACTCTTCCTCTCCAAAATCCTCGAGCGGCTGTACACCGCCAGCTCTCTGCTTTCCTGTCCAACCACTCTCTGCTCGACCCTCTCCAATATGGTTTCCGCTCTGCACACTTCACTGAAACCGCCTCCTGTCTGTCACTTACTCACCAAACTCTGCCCGAGCTGCCTCTCTCTACTCTGTACTAATTCTCCTCGACCTCTCTGCTGCCTTTGACACTGTCGATCACTCTATTCTACTACCTTCTCTCGCTGACCTGGGAATCTCTGGCAATGTTCTGGCCTGGTTCTCCTCCTACCTCTCCAAACGCACTTACCAGGTAACCTGGCATGGAGCAACCTCCACACCTCGCCCTCTCTCAACAGGAGTCCCCCAAGGGTCAGTCTTGGGTCCTCTCCTGTTCTCTCTCTCACCCACTCCCTGGGCCCCCTCATCGCATCCTATGGTTTCTCATACGATTTCTATGCTGATGATGCTCAGATTTTCCTCTCCTTCCCAACCTCTGACTCCACCATCCCTCTTTTTTCTTCCTGAGCAACATACAAAGAATCCGAACCTTCCTCACCAACTACGCCACCCAGCTCCTGGTCCAGGCCCTGGTAATCTCCTGCCTAGACTACTGCAACTCCCTCCTGGTTGGCCTCCCTGCATCCGCCCCCTGTCCGCTCCAGCTCATCCAGATCTCCGCTGCTCGTCTGGTGTTCTCTCTGCCTCGCTTCTCCCATGCAACTCCACTGCTCCGCTCACTCCACTGGCCCCGATCACCGCTCGCATCTAGTTCAAGACTCTTGCACTCGCCTACAGATGCCTTGAACAGACTGCACCAAGTTACCTCTAGACCCTCATCTCTCCCTACACCCCACTCGACCTCTCCGCTCCTCCTGCACTAGAAGACTGGCTGTACCTCCTCTCGCTCCCCTGCCTCCAGAGCCCGCTCCTTCTCCACCCTCGCCCAGCAGTGGTGGAATGACCTTCCTATAGATGTCAGGACTGACAACCTTCCGGCCTCCTCAAGACTCACCTCTTCAGACAGCACCTGTAGAACTCCTCTTTTCCCTCTAGACACTATCACTCTCTTCCTTAATGTGCTTTACATTTTTAACCATTCATAATATTTTACTTTTGTACCTGCGTAAAATCAAGTTACCAAAATATAATGTATTGTTTTTACCACTGATGGATGTACATTTGCAACCAAAATAATAAAATCTTTACACTTTCAACACAGTCAAAAAGTCCCTTATATACCACTATCTTACTTTCAAGTCTTCTCATTACTGTTTTACTTGACTTTTGACTCTCTTGGCTTGTCTGTCTGTCTATTTACCATACACATTCTCGAATATCTTTCCTCGCTTTATTCATTATTTGAAGTAAAAACGAAGTGATATCTATAACAAAACAATGTAAAAAACAAGTTTGAAAAACTCAACAGCCGTTTAAAGGGGTGATATCAAACACAAAAGCCCAAGTTAGGAGAAGCAATTGGGGCAACCTTGTGCTGGGGTCCAACATTCACACAAATCTTGCTTCTAACTTGGCGCTTTTTCTGATCGCCGCTCCACTTGAAATGCTCTTTGTATGACTTGAGTGACTGAGACACACTCACACGCACTGAGACTGTGTGTGTATGTCTCAGAGTGTGTTTCTATGTCTCAGTGTGTGTCTCAAAGTGTGTGTCTCAGTGTGTGTGTTTGTATGTCTCAGTGTGTGTCTCAGAGTGTGTGTCTCAGTGTGTGTTTGTATGTCTCAGTGTATGTGTCTCAGTGTGTGTGTTTGTATGTCTCAGTGTATGTGTCTCAGTCACTGCAAGTCATACAAAGAGCATTTCAAGTGGAGCGAAGCGATTCAAAAAAAGTTAGAAGCAAGAATTGTGTGAATGTTAGGCCCCAGCACATTTCCAATTGTGCCTGTTTGCTTGATGCTTGACAAGGTTGGCCCAATTGCTTCTCCTAACTTGGACTTTTGTGTTTGATATCACCCCTTTAAACGGCTGTTGCGTTTTTCTAACTTGTTTTTTTACATTGACAATGTTTTTGTTATAGATTAAACAGACCCCAAACATAATTGGAGGCTTAATTATTAATCTTTTTTATGACCTTCAGATAAAAAAATATGCCAACCCAGTTATTCTGGGTCCCAGACTTGAGCCCATTTTCTTTTTGAGAAGACAAAACACTGCAGTAAAACCTTTAGGACCAATGGGTTTTGAGGTAGTAAAATGTTCAAATTGCAGCTGAAGCATATTTTTTCCAGTAAAAAAAAAAACTCTTAACAAATAGATATCACGCATTCATATTTATAACACAGTTCAGCACTGCCCTGTAAACAGTGTAATTAGAGGCTGAATTACACATGAAAGGAGTTGAAGAGGCCACTGCACACAAGTAGACAGGCTAACAAGGGAGTGTTCAGATAATAACATGGTTCGGATAAACAGGAACCGGATGATCTTATTATCTTAGCATACATCCATATCCAGGATGACTTGCAAATTATTAAGAGCAATCACAAAATACAATCAATGTTCTGGAAATTAAGAGTATATTCGGGGCTCCTGAGTGGCGCATCCAGGTAAGGCACTTCACTGGAAGTGCAGGATGTGCCCTATAGCCTGCAGATCGCTGGTTCAACATTTGAATGTGCAGACGTGAATTCTGTTCTTGGAAGTATCTCGAATCTGGGTGGAATGTGCACTCTCATTCAAACTACACATTAACAATTTACAATCTAAAGTTAAGTCAAGACTTGGTTTCGTATACCGTAATAGGTTTTGTTTTACTCACTCAACTAAATATACTCTAGTTCAAATGATCATCCTTCCCATTTTTATTATGGTGATGTAATTTTTAGATTAGCCCCTAGGGGTGCTCTTGGAAGGCTAGATGTTCTTTACCACTCTGCTATCAGATTTGTGACTGGTGCACCATTTAATACACATCACTGCGATCTCTGTTCTTTGGTTAATTGGCCTTCTTTGCATACAAGGCGCCTAATTCATTGGCACCTGCTAATCTATAAGACTTTGTTGGGTGAAGCTCCTACTTATCTGCGCAATTTGCTGAATGTTTATCTGTCTTCCTCCAATTTTCAATCCTGTGATTTTATTAAATTGGTAACACCGAAGGTCCGTACAGTTTTCGGTCGTAGCTCGTTCCAGTTTTCAGCAGCTAATGACTGGAACGCACTACAACGAAGACTGAACCTAACTAGTTTTATTTCAATCAATGTGTTTAAGCAAAAACTGAAAGCTGTATCTACTGCTACCTGTGTTTGCTGACATGTTGTTGTTGTGGTTGTTTTACTCTTTATTTCAATAACAAAAATGTTACTCAAATGGAGTCAGATGCTAAAACCTGTATGCTTTATTCAATGTGTATTTCAGACTATATGATGGAGTGCTCCTTCTGGACCAGCTACCCAACCCTCACACTCATCCTCCTATCCCTTCATGCAGTGCCTCATTGCCATGGCAGCAAGATCCTGGTGTTCCCGGTAGATGGCAGCCATTGGGTGAACATGAACACCCTCGTTCAGGAGCTGCATGGGCGGGGTCATGACATCACAGTGGTGCGCTCTGGGACCAGCTGGTACATCAAGGAGAAATCGCCCC
>JAGXEW010001149.1:0-28946 GCA_030684275.1 Acipenser oxyrinchus oxyrinchus | reverse complement strand
AGACTGACCTCCAAATTTACCCAGATTCTGATACTTTCAATAACTTGTGCTAAAGAATGTTCTTAGAAGGTTTCATCACAACTGGAAAAGTCTCTCTCTCCGCACCACCTGTTTGCCCAGATATGATTTCTCTCTCTCTCTCTCTCTCTCTCTCTCTCTCTCTCTCTCTCTCTCTCTCTCTCTCTCTCTCTCTCTCTCTCTCTCTCTCTCTATATATATATTGAGACAAAGTGGGGGTGCCTTGCCACAATTCGGGACCTTTTCACCTTCTAAAAATACTGACCCAGACACGAAACTGGATAATAAAGCACTTTCATGCACTTTTATTTACAATGGACAAATAAACAAAAACCTAACTCCTCAAAGGAGTACTAACTAAACAGAGTAACTCCCTGACTACCTCACAGGACGGCTAAGCCGTTTACCTGTAATACAAAACCATTTTATACAAACCACACAGGTTTAAATTGTACACTCTCTCTCGACTGCTAGGAAGCAGAGCACCTCATCTGCCACCTTCTCCTCAACAGACTGGCTGCTCTCTCTAAATACCCTGCACCTGGCTCTGATTTACAATGATCACCAGGTGCAGGGATAATTAAATAATAAAACAATTACCAAATATAATTAAACAAAACAATTACCTCAAACCCATGTGCATTTGCACATGTTTTATGCAGGGAGGATATATATATATATATATATATATATATATATATATATATATATATATATATATATATATATATATATATATATATATATGTGTGTAAGTGTGAGATACAGACAGCTGGAAGAACAGAGGACAGCCTCTTTATATCATTTACACACAGTACAACCATCTCCTCTAGATCCCTATTGATTGGGACATGCACCCCCAGCAGGGGATAATGCAATGTGATGCCATTCAAAAAGAAATGAATCTGTTAATCTCTTTCATTTCTGATTATTACAATGGGCTTGTACACTGAATCGTACACACATGGAGACCGGAGCGTGCTGATATCTAGTCATTAGAAATCAGTGCGCTATAGGACTGGGATGCAGTGTGGTATAGTGGTTAAGGTTGAGGGACTGGGAGGCATTATGGCCTAGGGGCGAGAGTTGAGGGACTTGCAGGACTGGGTGGCAGGGTGGTGTAAGGTTGGTAATGAGGGACTGAGATGCATATGGCTTAATGGTTAGAGCTGAAGAACTGTAAGGCAGTGTGGTCCAGTAGTTAGAGCTGAGGGACTGGGAGGCAGTGTGGTCCAGTTGTTAGAGCTGGGGGACTGGGAGGCAGTGTGGTCCAGTGGTTAGAGCTGAGGTAGAGGTGCTTTGTTCACCTTATGGGATTCTTTATGATCAACGTTCAATTAAGCACAAAGCCTTTTGAGCTTGGACAGCACCTTATTTCTTTAGCATGCTTAAGCAAGACATTTGTAGCTCAACCTTTTCAAGTCATTCTGGGTTCACACAGTGTGACAAACAGCAGACGATGGGGCTTGTGCTTGTGGGTCTGGCAGTGCTTATACTGAGAGTCAAGGACTTCCTTGAAACAAACAAGTTATACAACTGAGGCACGCTGTGCCTGGCCTGAAAGGCACCTCTATAAATGCACATACTGTACAGTGGAAGAAAATGTAATTAAATGAATGTGTTGATCGCAACTGCATAGCTGTTACCAAAGCTGTCTAGGCTTAAAGATCTATTTGATTGTTAGTTGTTAGATGCGCAGAGCAGCCCTCCCCTTCAGACTGGTCTGCAGGTATTATAGTTCTCTCATAGGAAAATTACATTCACAGTATGCAAATTAAGTGAAGGTGTTGATGTACTGTATGTATGAGATCCGGGTAACAGGGTGGAGGCTGGGCAGGAACTGGCGACCCCGCACACCGCCAGCGGGCAACCACTGTACAAATGCATGCGTGGCGAGAGAGCTCTCAGAACAACACTGCCCGCGTGAAAAATAAAAACGATCCCTTTCTCTTGTTTTGCTTAAGTTATATTGGCAAAACTTTTGAGTCCTCTTAGCATGAATGAACTTCAATATTAGTGTTTGTTGATACATGGATATAGGACAACTTCTGTGTATGACAGAATATCAGCACAAGAACTGGTATTGTTATACGAGTGTTGATATAAAACCCAAACACAGATTGCAGTCATTGTGTAACTCTGCTATATACTGCTTTACTTTTAATATACAAGGTGTATATTATGCTGATTAGGATGCTCTCTGTTAAATTGGGCAGCCACACCTCATTTACTATATGCAAAATGATCTGAATCTGTTCCTCTTTGCTTAAAGACCTTCAACCGAATTAAACTGAGAGACAACCAGTATTAACACACACGCCACTCATTAACAAATTGTGTTTTTAATCTGGGGTGTTGGCTGTGAATTCATACATTTGAAATGCAATCGAATGATTTCTGGCGTGGCTCTTTTTAATGCCAGAGAAGCAGCCGTACTCGGCGGCTGAAAACAATTTCTATTGAAATCCTGCAGATATAACGGTTTCGGCGTGTGCAGGCTAAATAACTGACGAGTCCCTCGGGTGCAGCAAGCTGAAGTAGTTACTTTGTGAATCGCAGCAGGGAGGCTGTCTTTGCCACTGCTTTGTATCTAATGCTTGTTTCGTTTGTATCAAAGGTATTGGATTGCCAAGAGCAATGACTCAGGAGCTGTCCAATTTGCAATGCAGCAGTGGCACTACAATACCAATGCAGTGGTTCTGAACTAAGGGACAATGATAAAACAAGAGCAGCTACAAAGGCTAGAATGGTACCACAAGTCTTTCACATTTTGACATACCAATGGTATTGACAGATACATACACATGATCCATTGCAGTACTATATGGTAATATATCAGTACCAGACATTGTTCTACCTTATCAGACTACTGTGCAATATTTCTTTCGAAATTGTTGTATCACTGCTGAGTAATAGCATGGTCTGCAAATGGTTCTGTTTGAAGTATTGATTTATAGAATAGGATTTACAGTATGCATAACCACAGGAAGGAATCCTGGGCGTACCTTCGTGACTTGCTGCATTGAAATAAGTTCAACACATTTACTGTCCTGCATCTAGCATGTAGGAAATTGTGAGCTCTGCAAAGCAATGGTTTCTGCTGCACTGATAAGCCAGCTTGACATGCTCGACACACAGGGTGCTGTCAGAAGGCTGCAGCCTGTAGTTTTTAGATCGCACTTGTCGAAGCAGACCCTACGTTTTTTTTGGCAGTGGGCTGAAAGCTTGTGAATAGCTGCTCAGCTCCTGGTCTGTCAGGGGTCTGGTGCGACAGGAGGTTTAGTGTTTATGAAAGGGTGACAGTCCTGTGAGAGTGATGTCAACCACTGAGAGCATTTGAGTGAGTTTGAACTACACAAAACATATTAATTAAAAGCAGCAAAAACTTTTCATTTATAGCAGGACTCTCCAACAGATGGCTCTTGAGTTATACATGGCTCACTGAGATCAACACTATGGCTCTTTGGTCATGTAGTATCCCATTTAAGGCACAAAATGGCCCTTATAAAAGTTTACCACAGTACAAGCAACATAACGTGTAATAAAGATAATGAAACCATGGTAAAGCCCAGATAGATATGATAAAGCATATTTAAAAAAACATGGTAAACTATGGTAAATGCATAGTACAACCATGGGAAAACAACAAAATAACTGTAGTAAACTTTTATAAGGGGTGTTTGAAAGACTGCAGGGCAATCGCTAGTCTTTGTTAGAAGCAGGTAAAGTAAAAATGCAGCTAAATGTTTTCCTTACAGATAGTACTAACATACTGAAGCCGTGTCTTAGTGTAGTCTGGTAAAACTAGGATGTTTTACTATAATAATTTAGAATGACCACACACTTTAATAAGTGCAACAGTTGTGCTATTATTAACCAGAGACCTAAAAACTTGACTTTGAAGGCTGTCTTTACAAAGCATAAATGGGAACTCATTATCACTGAACTTATAAAAAGGCTTCAGTGTAGTATTCTCTCTTGCAAGACAGAATGCATTATCTGTAGCACTTGGCTGTGAATTTTAATTGAGTTTCATAGGACTGCAAAGGGTAATGTTTTGTTGTTATTTTGTAATGACTATTCTAGCCCTGGAGATGATATAAAAGGACACCACTGGAACAGCAGCGATTGGATTATACAGGTCATTATTTTAACATGTACCCAGCTGCACATTATCATGCGGTAAGTCCTTTGTATCACCTGGTAAGATTAGTGAGTACTGGCATGATTTTCATTACTGTCGCTGAAAATCTCTGCGAAACAGGATGAAACTCTCAAAAGGTACTTACTTCAGATTGTCATTGGCACAATCTTTCTAACAATTGGCCAGTTTACATGTGTGATAACTTCACATGAATCAACAATACATGTGAAACTTGGCAGGGAAAGCTCGTGAAAGTGTCCCAAAAAATGGTCTCAGTATTTTACCGTGAAAGTCTCCATTTCTTGTGAGATTCTAGGAAAAGCTTGTGAAATCAACGCCCACTTACACATGGAAACACGAGTTTTTCATGAAAATGTTAATTAGCTCGTTCAAGTCCTTTCCTAAAGCTGCTATAAAACTCACATGGGAATACGTAAGTTACCATGGTCCATAGATGGCAGCAGGGAAGTTCATGTTTCGTTTGCAGTACTTCCTTTATCAGATTGATGTTGCAGATAATCATACACGGATCTAAATGTGTTTGTATAGTATCATACAGATTGTATTTACCAAGTTTTTGTTTAAAACTATTACTAAAAATGTTTGATAAACTGGAATCATGGGCTTGTGAATTCAGCTGGTTACAGCTCCTGTACAGTACTTCAGAATACACTTGCAAATAGCTTTCCAAACAACTGTCAAAATGGCTTTATTGTAAAGAACTACTAAGCACTATGTTTAAATGTGTATAACTATACTCCCATGCAATTTCTCCTAGTTACTTATGTCTGAGCAAACCCTGTGTCCAACCTCCACTTGGAGGATTGGAGTGATGAAGAGACTTCGGGTGTTAATATCCATAAGGGAAGAGGATATGATGAGGCAGCTTGATACAATGCACAACACGAACATTTTTAACCCACTCTCAAAACAAAATGTGGTGTGGAATTTTTGCAACTTATTTCTTGGGAATCAACAATACTACTCAATATTCCAATTCTTTATTAAGCAGAAGCAGTCATACAAGTACAGTGCAAGCGAGGATGCGATATTTGGTATAAAGAGATACAAAATAAGCTAATGAAACAAAAATGTGATACAAAATAAAAGTACACCGTTGGGTTACAAAAATAAAGCTAGCCGTGCATCTCTAATAGCAGGACCCTCTTCATATCGCTGTTTTATAATTCTTGCTGGAGGCTGAGGTAGCTGTTCCTCCGCTTGCCTGAGCACCTCCTTACGGTCTTGGCACAGATTGTGCAGGAGACAGCAGGCTGTCATAATTTGGGAACAAGCTCCTGGTTCACTTCAGTACGCTTCAGTAGCATCAAAAGCCCAAACACCTGTTCAATGACCACTTGGATTTTGCCCAGTTTGTTATGGAAATAATGTGAAAAGCAGTGTGGGCGACAACACTAAAACATAGTATTAAAAAAGCAGGCACTATCCATCAGCAATTCAGATCTTTAATAACCATTTACGTCAAACATGATGACACGTGGATTCTTTCTCGTGAAACTGTGCAGAATCTGACCAATTTAGCCAATGATCATCTCAGAATGATCTTTGTGAACGCACCCATTGGCTAAATTGGTCAGACTCTGCACAGAATCTCGCAGAATGATCTCTGTGAACGCACCCAGTATTTTGGGGACTTTCACGGTTAACAGCATGAGAATCTAAGCGGGCGTCAGCATGGCAAATTCATTTGCATAGCGTTGTTCAGGGAAAAGTAGGCGTTCCAAAGGGAAATGAGAGGTTTTACTTGTAAACACAAAAAGGCACCATGCCCACATTTATTTCACAAGAAACAGATTTCTTGAGAAAAGCAACCACTCATGTAACGTGGCCTATTGTTGTAAGTAAGGTACATCCCCGCCACAGCTGTAAATACAAAACTAGCGCTGCCAGGACCATGACACATATCAACGGTATGCACAGAATAGTATAGAAAGGTTTACTGAAAAGCAGACACGCGTTCATTTGTAATCAAAGGGCAAATGATGGCCAAAGCTGATACTAGGGTTGTGTCCTAATAAAGTGGCCAGCCAGTGTATAAAACACTATTTTTATTTTAATTTACTTATTTGTATTTGATAGTAATGTGAGACATCAATTTCAAGAAGGTATGTGTAGCACCATGTAGGGACAATAATTAAGGCTAACTTACTTTGCTTCTCCACTGTGGAGTCAGTGTTGAACAAAGAACAGAGTTCAGCTTCTTCACTGCATTGTGTGTTGTCTGGGTTCTGCAGTAACTTGTTAGAAACGTGGTCTATCTTCTCTCTCGGACTCTCTCCGTCTTCCTCTCCCTCTTCCCATACTCTGCTGTTCCTAATACCATTCTGTCAATCTCTAGTTTCGTTATTCCAATGTGCCTGTTTGCTTTGTTGTCAACAGTGGTGAACTTAAATGTACAGTGTTATCAATTTGCTGTATAAACAGCTGTATATTAACTGTTAAGGTTAAGGCGAGATGTACTTGTCTGTGTTTCTTTTTAAACAAATGACGTCAGTGTTTACTTCGAATCTACCACTTTGAAGGGCAGAGGTGAGCTCCAGTATTTTAAACAGGAGTCTGACCTACCTGCTGTCTATTTCTGTGCACCCATAGGGACCTGTTGCTAGGAAGACATCTTTGCTTGAGTCTGCCATAGCAACCTTTAAAAACAACTATTAACTACCTAGCAACTGGAAAGGTCTGGAACCAATCGAATCGGAGCTGCAGACAGAGTCACTGCAGCCCTATTGACTTGTGAGAGGCCATTCACCCACAAAGACTGTTTACCTGTTTAAACCTTTGTTTCTATGCGTTTCAAAAATCAATTTGTTCTGAAGACAGATGACCAACAAATAACCCTTTGTAGAGTATTGTAGTTTTATCACGAACAAGGCTATCCTCATGACCACAACACTCTACAAACATGTGTGATGTATTTGTTTCTATAACAAGTAGACATTATACAAATGGAAGTAGGTTTAAATTTAGTATTTTTCAAGTTGAGAGTGGCTTCTTGTGCATTCTGTGAGTATGCAGTTTGATTCTTTTTACTGACTGATTCAGTTCAGTGTATCGGTTTAAGAGAAATCAATGATTCTGGGCTGAACTTTTTCAACTTCTCCAATTGAGTGAGAGGAGAGACGCTGCAGCATAAACAAATCAAACCCTCTGGACTGCGGTATGAAATACACGGTAAAGGCTGCAATGAATTGGCATTTCAGCCCATTGAATTGAATGGAAAGGCTAGGGCTGGATGCAAACCACAAACCATACGGTTCAGAGACTAAAGTCTTACCATTCAATTAAAGAGCAAGCTCTTAGTGAGAGGTGAGTACAGGTCTTATGCTGACGTCAGTATTACTAACTCATTAGCCACTAGGAGGAGATTCGTTACAAGGTAAGCTGACATTCTGATAGTGGGAAGTATTTTTGATATGTAGCTCTTTGTTAAATGTAATCATTTTTGAGTTGGTTCACGACTTGTGGCTTGTTTGGGAAACTGTGTTGAGATCTGTACCAGTGTATCAAGGGAAGCGATTAACCTGAGAACTCTGAATTGGTTTCAATGATTCACCTGAATGATACATTCAAAAGATCGAAATCATGGATGAGAAATCAGCCAAGCATTGTTAAGGATAGGTCTCAATTCCCCTGTTCAGAATCACTTTGATATGTTTAATCAGCACAATCTTCTGCTGTTGAGCGTGTTAATACGTTTTGTAAAGGGCGTCTCTTATTAGAACAGAAATCACTTTTCACAGCCTGACCTTCACTTTGAGATCCAAACTGCACAAGATGACGCCCCTTATGAGAATAAGAGACATGCTACACACACCATATTTACTTACAGACTACTCTGTGAGGTAAGGCCCGCTAGGAGACAGTATTAATATAAATGACCTTGTAGACAGCCCAATAAAAGGACAGGTTTTTGTTGATACTGTATGTCTAAGAAAGGTATAAATGTAGAATACTCTTGTACCTTGAGATAACATAGATCCAGACATGGTTGCCATCGGAAACCCATAATTGTTTTCAAAACACGCCCCTTTGAGAAAGGTTGGAAGCTGTCTCAATAGAGCAAAATGCATTGGTTCATAATTGCTACCACTTGTGTTACTGATAAAACAACTGTAAACCTGCAATGCCTGTGCCCCATACCATCGAGGCTGGGGTTTATATTTAGTCTATTCATCCCACTTAAAAAAAGCCACCAGGAATAAAGCAAGAAAAATTGTAATAAACTCCAGTGCACTACAGACTGATTGAGTTATTGCTGTATCGGCAGAATCTGTTGCCAAGGCAACACAGAGCTTAAGCTGCAAGCAGCAAAAACGTTCTCCACTTCGCCGGCTCCCTGACAGTTTCTATTTTTCTATTTTTGTTTTTATTCTTTTTATCTGTTTGCGAAAGAACTGGAAGCTCATAATAAAGCTTTTCTATAGACCAGGTATTGCATTTCAAAATACGGCAGTGTGGCAAGATGGATTGCAGTTGTGACGTCACAGACCAGAAACACAGAGACAGGACAGATGAGGTGAAATGATGAAAGCGCTGTTGCGCGGTTTATTAGAAATAAAAAGGTTTAAACAAACATTAGACACGGCACTTTACGCCAAAATAAATCAGATAAACACAACGGACTAACCCTTAACAAACGGTGCACGAACAGACACACAAACACGGTGAGTAGGAATAACCAAACAAGTATCGTGCCTCTTGCACGCAATAGCAATTGTTAATATTATTCCACGTTATCTCTCTCCTCCTCTCTCCCGTTCTCTACTCACGAACACCCAACCCAGTGGGTGAAAACATGCTGCTTTTATGCAGTTGTGCGAGACTTCGATTGCTAATCAATCATTCAATTGGAATCTCGGTACAACTGCACATAATAATTAAGTGCAATCCCGTGACACTCAATATACACATTTTATCTGCACGTGAAGTGTTGTGCAATCCTCGTGCCTAAATACAAATCTACATTTGAAATCACTCGTGTTACACAGACCCATTTATATCCCGTGTACCAATGACTATACACCAACATTTAACACATTACATGCAACATATAAACAAACAACACGCACGCAGGCGGGTCACACTGCCACATATCTCCCCTTGTGCGCACACATGGCCTTAAAGGCCACCTCCCCTTAGTCCCAAAGTCCGGTCATTGTCCCGCCCAGGAACAGGGGCACCAATATGTCCAGGGGCGGCCATGGTGGGAGGTCCTCCTCCCAACCCTGTTTTGCAGCCAGCAGCACCCTCTTCTGGGGCTCCGGCCAAAGATGTTCGGCAGCGAAATTGCGGCGGAGGAAGGTGGTCTCTGGACCTCTCCCCTTCTTCGTAGCCGGCAGCTCCCCTTGGTGGGGCTCCGGCCACCCTAACTCCAGCAGCGAAATTGCTGCGGGGTAAGGTGGTCTCCTGACTTCTCCCCCTTCTTCATGGCGGCAGCTGCCTCCGTGGGGCTCCGGCCACCGTTCTCCTGCAGCAAAATTGCTGCGGGGAGCTGGTCTCCTGACCTCCCCCCCCTTCTTCATGGCCGGCAGCTCCCCTCCATGGGGCTCCGACCACAATTTCTCCTGCCACGAAAGTGCGGCTGGGGAAGCTGGTCTCCTGACCTCCCCCCCCTTCTTCGTGGCCAGCAGCTCCCCTTCATGGGGCTCCAGCCACATGGCAGGACTGGTAGCGACCCCAGGCGAAGCAGGACCCTCGGGAGGCGACGGCAGCAGCTGCGGACCCTCGGGAGCCGACGGCAGCAGCTGCGGACCCTCGGGAGGCGACGGCAGCAGCAGCAGCGGACCCTCGGGAGGCAATGGCAGCAGCAGCGGCGGACCCTCGGGAGGCAAACTCCAGAGGGGAGCCCCCGGCCATGGAGGCGGCAGCGGGAGCTCCACTTCTCCCTCGTACCTTGTAACTGGTGGCTCTCCAGGCGATGCGGAGCAACAGGCAGCCCCAGACGATGTGGAGCCACAGGCAGCCCCAGGCAATGTGGAGCAACAGGCAGCCCCAGGCAATGCGGAGCAACAGGCAGCCCCAGGCAATGCGGAGCAACAGGCAGCCCCAGGCGATGCGAAGCAACAGGCAGCCCCAGGCGATGCGGAGCAACAGGCATCCTTGGGCGATGCGGAGCAGGCATCCTTGGGCGGTGCGAGGCAGGCATCCTTGGGCAGAAGCGAGGCAGGGCAGGAGCAGTCCTTCCCATGACCGTGGAGGTGGAACCAGCAGGTATTCACCCTCTGCTGGTGGAGGTGGAGGTGGAGATGGAACCAGCAGGTATTCACCCTCTGCTGGTGGAGGTGGGAGGGGCAAGCAGTCCTCCCACGGCGGTGGAGACGGAACCAGCAGGTATTCACCCTCTGCTAGTGGAGGTGGGAGTGGTAGCTGTTCTCCCACAGTGGTGGAGACAGAGGCAGCTCCTGCTGCTCTGCTCCTGACGCTGGAGACAGAGGCAGCTCCTGCTGCTCTGCTCCTAGCGGTGGTGGAGACAGAGGCAGCTCCTGCTGCTCTGCTCCTAGCGGTGGTGGAGACAGAGGCAGCTCCTGCTGTTCTGCTCCTAGCGGTGGTGGAGACAGAGGCAGCTCCTGCTGCTCTGCTCCTGGTGGTGGTGGAGACAGAGGCAGCTCCTGCTGCTCTGCTCCTGGTTATGGAAGCGGTGGAGGTGGCGGAGGCAGAGGCAGCTCCCGCTGCTCTGCTCCTGGTGGTGGAGGTGACAGAGGCAGAGGCAGCTCCTGCTGCTCTGCTCCTGGCGGTGGTGGAGACAAGGCAGCTCCTGCTGCTCTGCTCCTAGTGCTGGAGACAGTGGTGAGGCTCCTCATCCTCTGGCGTTGGAGACGGCAGCAATGGCTCCTCTCCCTCTGGCGTTGGAGACGGAGGCGATGGCTCCTCTCCCTCTGGTGCTGGAGGCGGCAGCAACTGCTCCTCTCCCTCTGGCGCTGGAAACAATGGCAAGGGCTCCTCTCCTCTGGCGTTGGAGATGGCAGCGATGGCTCCTCTCCCTCTGACATTGGAGAAGGCAGCGATGGCTCCTCTCCCTCTGGCGCTGGAGAAGGCAGCGATGGCTCCTCTCCCTCTGGCGCTGGAGAAGGCAGCGATGGCTCCTCTCCCTCTGGCGCTGGAGAAGGCAGCGATGGCTCCTCTCCTCTGGCGCTGGAGAAGGCAGCGATGGCTCCACTCCCTCGGGCGCTGGAGATGGCAGCGGGCTTCTCCCTTTTCCCTGGAGATGGTGGGACCCCACTCATGTCGGCAGCCAGGTAATTGAGCACCATGGCTGCGATGTCTGGGAGGGCGCTGGGTGGTGTTGCTGTTCCCAGGTCTCCCAGCGCTCCCATCTCAGGCCCACAGGAGGTTGATCACTGCAGGGAGGGCTTCCTCATAATCCCTTCCTGGCTCCACCAGCCAGTCCCAGACTCCCTCGGAGGAGAGTGCACTCGTCCTCTTTGGAGGATGCAGGTCCTCCCTCACCCTTGCTGCACGCTCTGGCTCCTCCTTCTACTACCATGGAGGGGCTGGTCGGGTGCTATGTGTCCAACCTGCCAATAGCGAAGCACCACTCCTCACCTTTCAAGCAGGTGAGGCAGGCGTCCAGCGTGGTCGAGATGCAGTGGGACCTGCGACCGGCCCCACTCTGCTGTTGCTGTTGCTGCTGCTGTTGCTGCTGCTTCCTCTGCCCGCTTCTTCCCATCTTATTCCTTATTTTATTTTATTTATTTATTTTTCCAAAAAAAAAAAAAAATTCTCTTTTCTTTCCCTTTTTTTCCTTCCCTTTTCTTCACAAAACTTTTTTCTCTTTTTCTTCTCAGAACTCACTTTTTTCTCTTTTTTTTTCCTCTCCCCACACACAACTCTCGGTCTGACTCCTGGAGCGCTGTAGTCCCACTTCCGGACACCAACTGTGGCAAGATGGCTTGCAGTGGTGACGTCACAGACCAGAAACACAGAGACAGGACAGATGAGGTGAAATGATGAAAGCTGTTGCGCGGTTTATTAGAAATAAAAAGGTTTAAACAAACATTAGACCACGGCACTTTACGCCAAAATAAATCAGATAAACACAACGGACTAACCCTTAACAAGCGGTGCACGAACAGACACACAAACACGGTGAGTAGGAATAACCAAACAAGTATCGTGCCTCTTGCACGCAATAGCAATTGTTAATATATCTTTATCTCTCTCCTCCTCTCTCCCGTTCTCCACTCACGAACACCCAACCCGAGTGGGTGAAAACATGCTGCTTTTATGCAGTTGTGCGAGACTCGATTGCTAATCAATCATTCAATTGGAATCTCGGTACAACTGCACATTAATTAATTAAGTGCAATCCCGTGACACTCAATATACACATTTTATCTGCGCGTGAAGTGTTGTGCTAAATACAAATCTACATTTGAAATCACTCGTGTTACACAGACCCATTTATATCCGTGTACCAATGACTATACACCAACATTTAACACATTACATACACATATAAACAAACAATACGCGCAGGCGGGGTCACACTGCCACAGGCAGCCAATGCAAAAGCTTCCCAAACACATCCACACACAATCTATGAAAATCCTTGGAGGTGGTCCTCGTACATCGCAATCTACATTACTGAGAGTATCAATTCTGGGGATGTATGGAGGTGTCTTTATGCCAGTACATCCGTCCACATGTACAGTGTGTCACACTCAATACCATTTATCCAATTCTAAACTTTTCAATGGCATTTCTTATTCTATACTATTCTGTACATTGTAAATATACGTCATGGTCATCCACTCTTTTGTCATGCGGTTATCTCTAATTTTGAATTTACAGCCATGGCAGGATGTTACTAACATGCTTGTTTTAACAGGTGCTGGGGTTTGCCATCTATTCAGCAGTGTAGAGTAGTGGTTAGGGCTCTGGACTCTTGACCGGAGGGTCGTGGGTTCAATCCCGGTGGGGACACTGCTGCTGTACCCTTGAGCAAGGTACTTTACCTAGATTGCTCCACTAAAAACCCAACTGTATAAATGGGTAATTGTATGTAAAAATAATGTGATATCTTGTAACAATTGTAAGTCGCCCTGGATAAGGGTGTCTGCTAAGAAATAAATAATAATAATTCTATATTAAGGAACTGTTCCTTATTTGAAGAAAGATTCCAGTGTTCCTTAGTAACTGTCGCACGCTGTTGTCTGAAGGAAAATCCTCCAGGAACATGAATGTTTCCAGGAACATCTAGATGTAAATCAATGGCAATTTCACTCCAAACCTTTAACTTAAACCTAACCTGCAGTCACTATCTATCAGAACGCAACATTGCTATCTCCCAGTAGGATCGATTGAACATTACCTTCTATACTACAAATGCTATTCAAGAATGGATGTGCCTGTAGCATTTATACAACCTATAGACAACCTGCACCACAGTCACAAGCAAGCAGGGAAGAGCAGTCCTTCTGCAGGTTTGTGTTTTTACTTAGTTTCTTTGGTTTAGTGCCTTATAACACTGTCAGCTTGGCTGAAGAGGCCTTCCTTTAGGAGACCAGTTTGCACACACATGTGGAACACACTGTATGTTTCGATGCCAAATTTGATGATTTACAAAACAATGTTTGTCCCTGAAAACGTTTCCCGCTACAATCCTCTAAAACGTGGCCTAGGTACGCTAGGGATCAGTTTGTCTCACCCATGACAACACATTTAACCCCTAATTAACCCACTTCCTGCTGCAGTTCAGTATAGCCAGGTGCAGTTGTCATGACTACTGTAAACCTCTGAGTTGCAAACACTGTGAGAAAGCCACCCTATTCTGGTCACTTCACAGGAAGCTCTCACAGAACCAAAACAAGATAATCCCCAGGCCTTAGTGAGAAACAGAAAGCAAGCTCACACTGTCTCTACAAGCTTCTGCAGTAAGACAGACCACAGCAGCAGATAAAGAGTGCAAGTGCAGCCTTCTCTTCCAGCTACGTGTCTCCACACATGGTTCCCTCTGACACATTACAGTAAACTTTACCACAGAGATTATCCTCCCCCCGCTCCGCTCGCCTTCTGGGTTGTATAACCCCATCCCCGCAATCTTTCTTCCCAGAACTTGAGAGGCTTTGAGGCTTTTTTAGACCGTGTGAACTGAAATTAACCTTTTCGTATTTGTATGTTCACCCCGCCAGTTTTAATGACCTTAAAAGTGCAACTAGGTATGGGTGTGAAAAGTCCCGCTTATCTTAATTAATGCATTCTTTTGTTTCACATTTGTTAGTATATCATTTTCAGTCATCATATCCTGGTGACTTGCTGAAAGTTTGCAGAACCGTTGGCGCCTTGACAGAGCTCCAAAACTCCATGGGATATAACAAATACCATAGACTCTGTGGTTTATATCAATATTTCTTTACCAGTTATCTCATTCTGAATATTTCAGTCTTTGCTTTGGACTAGTAATTAGCTCTAAATGCCATTTGAATATATAGTTTTACATTTCCTCTTATTGTTTTAAGGTGTCTGCAATCATTCTAAGTGGTTCTGAGTTCTTTTGCTCCCATATTTAGTTATTATCACTTTTCTCTCAATCTCCCTTGCTTTGACTGTCTATCAGCGTCTCTGGAGGATCCTAAGTGCTGAGTCTGAACATATTTCCTCAAATCATGTGACAATCCTGCTGAAGATTTATCAGTGCTGCGAACGAGACACGTGTGCACAGTCGTACAGTGAGACAGGGACAGCAGATGAAGTGCATTGACTGAGTGATAGCTGGCTTGTTATATACAGTTGTAACAAAATGAATATTGAATGGAGCGCAGTGACGAGTGAAGAGGAATCCTATCCAGTGAGACTGAAGCTCTCTCCAGGGAGGGGGAAGGATCGATCTCTCCTGCCTCGCGCCTGGTTGTCATTGCTCTGCTCTGCTCTGCTCTGCAGTGTGGTGTGGTGTTGGATGGTGCTACACTTTCAGAGTGAGGAGTGTCTCTGCGCAAACCCACTACTCCTCATCTCTCTCCATTTCTCCACATCACAATTCTTATCTTAAACTGCAGCATTTGACAACCTGTCTCAGCCCCCCAAAGAGAACAAATAACGAAGAACCTCTTTTTTATTTTTTCATTTTAGAGTGCCCAATTATTTTATCCCCAATTTTCTCCCCAATTTATAATGTCCAATTATTTTTTTCCCCTCATCGCTGCAATTCCCCACACAGCTTAGGGGAACTGAAGGTTCAGTGGGCGTCCTCAGATCCCATGACCAACCAGCTTCCTGTTCAACACCCAAGAACTCAAAAGCAGCGCTAACCGGTAGGTGAGCCATTCATGGACCCTGAGAACTTCTTTTTAACTACTTTCCTACAGCATAAATAGAGAATAAAAACAGAAATAAAATATTTGTATCTACATTGCATATAATCGCAATACTAGCCCAACATCTGTATTTGACACAGACCAGTAGCCTTCTGTTCAGTCTAATTACTGTCTGTAATCAGGTGTATCAGGTATTATTGCTAAATTCTTGTCTCAAATTCTTAGTTTTGAAAGAACAGCATATTCTTTCATGAGATCATGGAACACATCTCATAATCACATGACTAAGTGGAGACAGAGCGATTGCAAGATCTCCCAGCAGCCCTTTCACTTCTTTGTAAAAAAAGAACACTACTTCAGCTACAGATTTCCCCATGAAGTGAATGAGAATCAAAGTGTTCCAGAGCCCCCTGCAGTGTTTATAAGTTATATCTTACTTGAACTTCGCGGTATCCCATGTTGTCTGTCTTGCGGCATTCATTTTTCAACGTAATGCCGACTGTTTTGATTTCTTTATTCACACATTCACCAAGAGAAATAATGTCAAAGCATCATAGTGCATCCAGATCATCATCCCTCCTGCAACAATGCTGGTGCTGTTTAAAATGAGAAGCTTACTGCAGGAACAGAAAACTTGTTTGTTGCAGGAGGAAACATGATTTGGATACACAACGATCCTTGTAATAAAAAATGATCTTTCTCTTGGCGAATGCTGGCGAGTAAAAGTTAATAAAAAATATCAAAGCAATCAGGATTATGTTGAAAAATATATTGTTACGATACGGACAGCACAGGTAAAGTCGTGTGTTTCTTGAAAACAGTGCAGGGGGTTCTGGAATAGCAGACATTGACACAAATCATGCAGCATTTCAAAGCAAGTCTTATTAGAGTAAGACAATTTGATGGTTTTAAGTTTTATTCCAACGCTGCCCTGATTCATAATTCCCTTCTCTTTCCCTAAGTTGGCCTCTAATTACACCCTTACCCTAGTAAATTAAAGAGAACCTCAAATTAAAACAGTGTTTACATCACTTTAAAACAGAAGTGACCCCACCCATGAATGGCTTCGACCTAAACCAGAGCACAGCAAAACAGGCCACATCAAACTGAACCATCGTCATGAGAACTACACAACTCACACCACCACAGAAACAGTGTCATAAACAACAGACACATAACCACGCCTTCTCTTAAAGAGACAGAGGTACACAGGTACTGCAGTCAAATCTGTTCAGCTTAGCATTAATGGCATCTATAGCAGTTGCTAAACGGTTACAGAACAATTTACAATCATGTCTTCACCTTTGCTCTGTTTCGTACTGTCCGTATCATGGAAATATATTTTCTGATTGGTTTGATATTTTTCAACTAGGGACATTTTTACTTAGGAGCATTCACCAGCAGAAATGTGTTATTATTTGTTTATTTAGCAGACTATTTGTTATTTGTTTATTTATCCAAGGTGACTTACAGAGACTAGGGTGTGTGAACTATGCATCAGCTGCAGAGTCACTTACAACAATGTTATGCCCAAAAAACGGAGCACAAGGAGGTTAAGTGACTTGCTCAGAATGACACAGGGAGTCAGTAGCTGAGCTGGGATTTGAACCGGGGGACCTGCTGGTTATAAGCCTTTTTCTTTAACCACTGGACCACAGAGTCTCACTTATGATCTTATATATCCATGCTTCCTCCTGCTTCAGCTTGTTTCACATTCCCTCTATAATAGATGTATTTCAGTCACTGAACCAGCACTGTTGCGGGAGGGATTGAGATCAAAGTGGAAACTGAGTAATGTATTCCAAGGTTCATTTATGACTCATGATGTTTGAATAAAAAATGTAAATGAATCAGGCTCATGTTTAAAAAATATATTGCTGTGACACTTGGCCTCAGAACGGCTGTACAAACCAACCGGCAAAACCAACAGATGAAAGTGACGCCCAGAATTGAAATGATTTTGCAATATACAAATTTAATACGAATGAGAGAAACCGGAGAGATTAGAGAAATTCATCAAATCGTTTACAATTCTTACAAATACAGTTGGGTGCGTGGTATTTCTTATGCAAAGGTGGCAGCAGCAAAGTGTCCTTTTTCTTCTCAAAAAGCACTTTTCCCCCTCCCACACTCACACAGGTTGGCAAATTAAACAGTAGTACCTCAAGCTTCACTTGGTACAGGGGACAAAATTCAGCCCTAACTGACCCCCATCGTTTGCAGTTATTTTTCCCAGGTAGAATTCCATCCTGAAAGTACTATCCAGACTGCCGTGCAGTCACTGCGGATTAGCTTTAGGATACCTGGAATGTGATTGCACAACTCCTGCACTACACTGAGGAAGCCCCACTTTCTCATTTAAAAACACAGGCAGGTAGTCAGTAGCTTTGTGCTCAGCGTGTTAGAAGCTGTATTGAAATAAAAGGTTCAGCCATCTCCGCTTACAGATTTTAAACCCTGTAGTTACTAAAGCTTGAAGGGATAACACAGGTATTGTAAAGGGGAAGTGAGCAGACTGTTTGAAATGCTTGTCACTGAAGCAGTTTGTAACGAGATGAAGAAAGCTGGGATTGTAACACAATATTACTGTACGTTTTGGGGGCTTGACAAGTTGAAGCAAATATAAGTTTACTGTACTTGTTATCAAATTCACAGGTAGCAGTGATGATATTGTACTATGCAGCATCTTGTATCATATAAACGACATACTGCGACTGAACTTGAGAAAGCTAACAGTACAGAATACCATGCATTCAGAAAATACAGGCAGCTAGGACATGTGAGAGCAGGAACGAGAGGACTAGAAAGGGATGAGAAAAGGGTATTTGTTACTGAGACGAGTGGGGCACACTAACACGATGCTAACATTTTGAAAAGGCAGTGCAGTGCTGATATTTTATTTTAGAAATGATACAGCTGGACAACCTCTGAAAAAAATGGGAGCAACTCAAATTGGGATAAGCAGCTCTAATTCTGAAGGTAGCGCTACCTTACGCACATGCTTGACAAGCTATTTTCCAACTATAAGAAACTAAAGTCAATTAATGGTGTACTAAAACACTAAAGATTATTTTGCTAGAAGGCAAAACTTACTGTAAAAAGGGCAACTTGGTATGGGTAGGAACTAATGCATTCTTCATCTTGTTGAGATTCACTTTGCATATTCTGTTTCAGTCAGTCACCCTTTTTAAAACCTGGAATTTTAAAGCACCCCTGTGGTCTTAATAGAGCTCTCAAAATCATGTCTAGCCTCCATGTAAATCTGGTACACCAGAGTGGAACTGTTAACCTCTCCCCAAGGGACAAAATGTTGCAGGGAGGACAGGTAAGTGGTTACCCACGGGTGTTCCAGAAGGACTTAGAGGTTAGACATAATTCTGAAAGCTCTGAGTGGTTCCTTATACAATTACTCAAATACTTAGTTTTCTTTATACTTGATAAGTGTATGTTAAGGTGCTTTCACCTGAGTTCAGGAACTGCTCTTGCCTGCCATACATACATGTAATCTAGGCTAGCCAAAGTGTCTTAATAGAAGCAAGAGCCAAGACCACTGAGCGATCTTCCACTTTGGAAACAAGTTTAATGTTGCTGGCAATACCCTGCTGCACTCTAAGACACTTGATATAGCCTGCATTACATATATCTATGGCAGGAAACTAGAAGTGAAGATCAGCTCCTGAACTCATAGCCCCCTTATACAAGTTTCCCATAGTACATGCAGAGTAAAGTGTAATAAGCAGGGATGGAAATAAGACTCTTATTGCATAGCAGTTCACCCATTTCCTGGTTTTAAAATGAGCCTGATTAACTACCGTGTGTAGGTAACAAGCTCAGGTGTGTCTGATTAAACTCTTAGTAAAACCAGGCAAGGATCAAACTAATATGCAGTGGGATTCTTTTTTACATCCCTGAATAATGCATAATGAAAGCATGGTAAAGCATTGTGAAACTATGGTGGTATGAGAACACTGGACTATGGTAAATCAGAGAAGTCAATTTAACCTAGACTTTCAGTAATTGCTGCATGAACCACCAAAGGACAATGACACTTGAAGCACATTACTATTAAAATCTTTGTGAATAGTGTGCCCCCTTCAATAACTCAAAAGACCTGACAGTGTTGTTGTACTCATTTGTTTCTCGTCTGCACTTTTAATGCAGTTCCTGACCCTTCTTCAGAAGACAATTGTCTCCAGATTAGACTGTTCAGAACTGGAGAGCTTGGTAGCTGAGCTGACCGACCTGAGAACACAGGACTTTTGCATTATGCTTTGCATCACTCAATTGATTCTCAGTGAAGCCCAGAATCCATTTTTAAAATCTTGTCTGTGACCCACAGCCCAGGACCCAGTAGATTTCCTTCTTTCTCACCAGTAATCCCGTTTTCATTGTGAGAATCACCTTTACTTTCAATTTGGGGCAACTGAAGTGGGCATTACCAGTCAAATAATCCTTGACTTTGGATTAAGTATTTTCAATAAAATCCAATCATTCCGATTGTCATTCACAAACCATTATGATCTTAACAAACGAAATGCATTTCATTTAGTACACTTTCAACGTGGTATTGAAAGAACCACACTAGGAAACTATATTTGATTTGGGAAAGTAATATTACTTAAAACTCATGAGTGCGTGTTTGAATTGAGTTATACAAGGTGAATCTAATAACCATACCAAGTTAATCTTTGCATTTGAGTTTTAAGAATTGATGCAATCTACGCCACTCCTAAGACTATAACCATAAAATATATTTAAATATATGCCAAAACCCCAGTATTTATTACAGCATTAGGGATTGATAGGGTCTTATTTAGTTGAGTGATGGACAGAGAAGTGTGTGTCTCCTCATTTTGTCGGCTGGTAGTGTCCTTGACATTGAAGCATGCAGTCTGCATAAAAGGCATTTTCCCCTGGTATAAAAGCTGGGATTTTCTGTGTTTGTAACACCAACATGACCAACAGCCCTGCTTAAATCTACAAAACTGTAACATTCACCTTGATTTATAATCACACAGAAATAAATAACCTCCAGCAATGCCACTGCTGAATTATAACCTACAGCAGCCTACTGTTACACCAAACATTCAGAAAGTTATCCAGTGGACGTTTAATAAACAGAATTAAAAAGCTTTCTGCATTTTATATTTTGACCAGTACTATATATTTCTTATAAGTAATTTCCACTGACACTTTATATTACTTAGCCCTTAGGGTGGAAGATAATAACATTTTTAATTATTGATTATCATTAAAAAATCATCACTATAATCTCAATCTGTAATCATGTTTACCACTTAAAGTTTACCACTGTAACTGTGCAGTTTGCCCACGCTTTTCTCATGGTTATTTTATGCATTTACCATAGTTTGCCATGTTTTTAATATGCTTTACCACACCTGTCCTGGCATTACAATGCTTCCCCATGTGTTTTTTATACTTTGCTGAGCTTTTACTGTAGTAACTTTGTTACTTTCTCTCCAGCAGCAGTTCTTTCAGCCAAACATGCTTTTTCTTTTTTCTCTGTCTGCTTTTTGCTTGTTGGCTTTTTTAAATACAACCACTGTTCCTTCCCACAACAGAGGGGACAGCTGAGTCTGGAAACTTGTTTTTAAAATTAGCACTACTTCTGCAATATTCAAAATGTTCAAAGACTGTGGGAAATATGAAATAATCTCATATGATCTTCACCACAATGACCGACTTTTTTATTTGAACACACTTCCATGTTCTGAAATGATGCAGGCCCCAAAACATTATGGAAATAACAAAGATAGAGCAACAGGCTTTTATCATAATTACAAAACAATGCATTACCAACAGCTTCCTACCCTCAAAAAAAGTTTCCCCCTGTAAAGCTGCATGATAATTGGGCAGTTTTACATTGCCATGTTTTTGAATATGCTTTCTCATACTATGGGCTTTACAGTGCTTACCTATGCCTTACCATGCTTTATAACGTTTTCAACACTTTTCTAGGGGTTTTAAATTATTGCACACATGAATATTTTATGTGCAAGTTATAGTAAATATATTGTTATGAGTTTATCTTTAAAATTAATAAAACATTTATAAAAAGTACCTACACAGGTCTTTAAAATGTGTATTATTATTTTTATTTTTATTTTTTTATTTTGTATGCCTATGAAATATGAATTTTGGCACAGGTTCAGTCTTGCTTCTGAACAGCAGTAAAAGTACCCTATTAGCATTTAAATAAAACAAAATGCAAATAAGATCTATTTTCCAAGGATATGAATATGACATTATAAAAAAGACCCCCTGGAGAGGTTGTGCCCTTTGATTTACATCTAGAAATGCGAAAATAAACTTAATAAATTAATGTCTTTTTCAGTGTCAAAACGTTTTCCATTGAATTTATTGCGTTTGTTATAGTTTAGTAAAAATAATTAAACACTACAGCTAATCTCAATGTGACATAATTTCAAACGAATGCAAACTATCTGATAGAAAGAATCTTCCGAAGGCTTTATCACACAATATTAGGGTTTAATATGCATTCTGTAATGATATACGTACATATGTACAGCTATACAGCTACGGCCAAAAGTGTTGCATCCCCTAGAACTTTAGGATTGAGACATCATTTTAAAAAAACAAACTATATGAACATAATTTAGATATTTGATTTAACTTCAGGCAATCAAAGAAACGACAAAATGATATTGCAGTATTTCATGTTAGATTTCAAAATGTCACATCTTTCCATTTTTGTCAGTTTCCTGAAGTATATGGAAAACTACAAAGTGGTATGTAATTCCATGGGAGGATCCGGGTGTCAAAATACTGTTTACTTTAACGGTATGTTTCGTATCAGGTATCCCCCTTCATGACAGTCTTGACCCCCTTCATGACAGTCTTGACCCCCCCCCCCTCTTCATGGAAGTCTGGATCCGCCTCTGAATTCAATATTCTAATGTAACATTATTTAGCAGGTTTCATTTGACTATGAAGCAAGATTATAGGGTGATGTAAAACTTTTAGCCACAGCTGTATTTACGTAACATTTTAGCTTTACTTGCATGACTTGGTCCCTAGAATGAAAGTACTTCTGTGAAATTGGTACAATCAATAAACATCTTAAGTTTAAATGGTACAGAGTTGGCTTTAATGATGATAGTGGGTCATGGTTATACATAAACTGCTAAATTCATTGCACTACATGCTAAGTCGCTAATGGAGCATTTCTGCGTACCAATAGCACACAAGCTTGGGTCCAGGTTAGTGGATATTGAGACAAGCCAGGATACACACAGAAACACCAGCTCTTCTGCACTTAAAGGAATTGTACACACATATAGAATGTGCTCACAATCTCTGACTTTATTAGTGTATGGGTTCAAAATGTGGATAAAATCAAGTTAATCGTATTATACCCCAAGCTTGTAGATGAAAATGATATCTTTCTTACACTAATAAACCATCTATATCAGATTAATGCCATGGCCAAGAGTATATTGGTTGATCATTAGAAAGGCCTGCCAGTAGTCTTATACTGATGAAACAAACAATAGATTTTCATAACAAAATGTCATCAGTCATGACTATTTAAATGCCTTATCGTAATAGCTATTAAAGACAACTTGGAATCTTATAGAAACAGTGGTTTTAGTAAGCCTGTGTAAAGATCAAGATCTGCCATCACAACATTCAGACACCAGGTGGCACTGTGTGCAATGCATGTTTCGGATTCACTGCATTACCACCATTATTTCAAGTTTTAGTGCCCGGCTAAAGAGAAACATCCTTACCTGTGTCCTGTCGAAACTGGTGCATTGATTGCAGGTCTATGATGTAAGGGGCCAACTGTGGCTCCACCTGGCCCAGCACCACCGAGCCCCGCGAGTCCCCCTTCAACACGTTCTCAATGTGGTGGCACACAGCAGCACTGTAGGGCCTCCACCGACCGTGTTCGTTCAGCCATTCCCACACCACCACCCGGGCCAGGTTCTGGGGCGCATACCCCAGTCCGTTCACATGGATCATCATTGCAGAGCCAGGGCGCAACATCATTGCAAATCCAAAACGGACTTTTTTTTTTTTCAGTCTCTCCCAAACAGATGAGATTAGGTTGTCATATTGTAATAGTCAACTTCTTTGGCGTGGTGCACCGAATACAGTTTTTAGGCAACGATTTCCTTTAGATGCTGGTTTTGTCTGGATTTGTTTGTTTTTTCCACTTGACATCCCAGAGAGCTCCGAAACCAGATGTGTAACAGCAATCAGATGTGTAACAGCAATCTCCGACTTTCAACTTCATGCACAGTCGGTTATCTTCTTTACAGGTTGTAACCCGCCCCCTCCACCCGGTTTACCCCGCTTTGTATTGGTGCACTCCTCCCTGTATGGAGCGCAGTTTTGCAAGCGACTTTCCTAGTAGGTGACGGATAGTCCAAGCTAATACGACATTTCCAGTTAGTTAGAGTTCAGCACAGTTTACCAAAAAGATTCCCGCACATGCAATATAATTTGTCCTTCATTTCTTCATATTGGGTTGTTTCGAATTCCCGCAGAACTTCATCCTACACAGGCAGGTTCTGGCGAAATAAAACAATATATATATATATATATATATATATATATATATATATATATATATATATATATATATATATATATATATATATATATATATATATAAAACGTGCTTTAATTAAATATAACCTAATGCACAAACACAATGACGAACTAGTGCAATGCGTATACATACACGACAGCTCCGATTGTGTTTCAAACTGTAATAATTTGAGGTAAAACGTTACAGTAATTCTGAATATAATGTTTCTAATTTAAAATGTTCTGCTTTTCATGCCCACAATCCATTAGCATCTGTTCTCCACGAGTATGAAGCCGTCTTGTTTACTGACAGTGACAGCGCGCGGACTGTACTATGCTGTCCTTGCACTGGGTACGCAATTCAACAAGCTGCTTCAGTTTAAACCCTCCCCAGATACTAAAACAATCACTTGAGAAAGGTATTTTATAGACTGGGGTACAGTACTTTCATTGTCGCAACACAATGGCTCGTTCTCATTGCTCTGCACCCCCAATGCATTTCAATAATTTCAATCCCCTCGTTATTGTTTTTCAAATGTCAGGTTACTGTACGTTATCCGCAGGTGTATATTATAAACCAACGGTTGTTGTTTGTTCCCTTTTTTATGTAAAAAAATGTTCAAAATACCCCCTAATTCGGCTAAATGATTACCCCCCAAAGTATGTGATTAAAAAGAGATCACTTACAAATAGGCTATCCTCTTTCCTCTTCAAGCTCGCTTTTCCTCGCTCTCTCACACACTATTTCTCCCCCGTTTCTTAGTTACTGGCGGAGATTAAAAATGGATGTTCAATGCAAAATGCTGAATTATTATTTTTACTTTGAATAATCGAACACCCCTCGGCGTCTCTTGCAGGTTTATTATACCTGTATTTGCAGCGGTCTTTTGATTTAAAAAGGAAGCTCTACCACGTTTCTCAAGATCTTTTCAAACGTTGCCAATATGCAGCAATAGTCAGTAGCCTGTTTTGTTTTATGGCCAAAATGTAATTCCAGGATTGTGGTGGTGCCTTCGTGTCCTTATGTGTCGCCGCTCGCTGGGGTCTTCAAAAACAGCGAGCGTATCGATTTCTCTGCATCTATTGTCGTTTCCATCTGACGAGGTTACACTTCGCACACATGCATATTTTCACTGAGCTGAGTGGTTTACGAAGTAAGCATTTTGCATAATGTAGGCTAATGCAGAACTCCCATATCAAGCACAGACGGTGCACTTGGTTGCAATCGTGCGACGCAGAAGCCCAGTTGAGCAAGCAGATCATTCATTTAAATAAAAAAAAACAACAAGACAAATTGTACATTTGATTTCCCAGGCGTCTTAAAAAACGTCGGCCTATGTCTCACCTTTTTGCGGCAATGTTGAATTTTATTTTAATGCAAAATATGTATATATACATTTTATCATTAATATTGTGTTATATTATAACACAATATTAATGATAAAATGGGAGAATAAATGAATACTAACATACAGTACGTACTCTGTTGTAGAACACAATAAGCTGTTGCTCCAGATCCTTGTTCATACAAAATCACATATTATCCCACAGTAAGAAATAGAAAAAGTTGATGAACAGAAGTAATGTAGAATTCAAAAATACAATTAAAATAGTCTTTTGGTTTTTCAGTCTGAAATCGCTGGGGTTTGTTGCTAGCTTGTGCCCAATAGAAGCCAGTCGAATGGTTTCATCGTAGAGGCACACAGCATACACAACCCATGCTAATAATAATTAAAACTATTTAATACATAGTATTGAAGTATTATTATATAATATAGATTTGAAACAAAGCAAGCAGTTATACAACCCTATTCTTCGGATACGCCGCTGCAGCAAGCAGCACAGCACGAGTCGCTCACATCATCACAGTGCACATCTGCTGGCACACACATCAGAATTTGCCGGAAAATAAATGTGTACATAAATCAGGTTTATGATCTCGTATTACGAATGTATAACCATGCGCCGCATTCCACAAGGTAAAAAAAACAACCCTGTAGAAGAATAAACGAATGAACAAGTGAAACCGTTATAGCTAGAATATACAACCCTGTCTTCAATTGTTCGGGTCAAAACGTATTAATTAAAAGGAACACACCACACCGGGTTTTAAAAATCAAACCTCGCTCGGTGCACCTCTTTCTGGCACGCCCACTTGTAGTTCTGTACATGCGTATTTTGGATACGTAAGGTACACAAGTTAACATAGTTACAAAAAATAGGAAGTTGTTTTTTCTGTGGCTTTGGGGCAGGTGATGGATAGGCCTATTATTATGAATCACGGACCGTACCTGTTGTGAAGACTCAGATATTTGGTTTTTACTGGTGGTTTCGCATGTGAAAAACAAAGCGACATCTGTCTTTCTATGCACACTTATGCACACTCGCTTGGTTTTAACCTGGATACTGCAACGCTCAGGGGCCCGTTAAAAAAACAACAACTTGGTATTCAACAGATTCTCTGCAACAAATGCAGCCTGCAATTGCTTGTCAATTATGCAGAGCTGCGTTCGTCTAGTCATACAAAAATGTCGCATCCGCACCAGGGCAACAGAAGGGTTTTGTCACGTCCCCTGATTGCAGTTAGTGCGTTAGTTTTGTTAGTTTGGGGAGGATGTCCAGGGGTGACGCTTCACCGTTCCCTCAATTTTGCAGATTGCAAATGAGAGGCAGACAACCAGCGTGTTGCTTTCCTCTGGCATCGAGGCTCGGCGTTGCCGTGTCACAGGCAGTGTTTAAACAGTATCCAATCCTTCTGGCATCGAGGCTCGGCGTTGCCGTGTCACTAGAACAGTTTAAACAGTATCCAATCCCTCTGGCATGAGGCTCGAGTGTTTTTTGTTTGTGTTTTGACACTTTATAGAATAAAAGAACTGTAGCTTTGTGTCGGGTTGCCCTGATCACAGCCTTGCTATGGACAAGGCAAAGATATCACATGATGCTGGAAGGTGTCTCAAGTGATGAAGAATGCCACATTCAAGTTCATCCCCAACCTGCTCAATCAGACTGAGATCCAGGATTGTGGTGGTCGTGGAAGATGCTTGAAGTCTCTGTCATGCTAACCACACAGTTCTGGTGGGTGGGTGCATTACCGTCTTGAAAGTAGCCATCGTCATCTAGATACAAGTGCAGCATCGTTGGGTGCACTTCTTCGAGAACAATGCTTACACTACGACATTCATTCTGGAATAATCAAGAGACCCAGGGTATACCAGGAGAACTTGCCCCACTCCAGGATATATCAGGCGAACATGCCCCACACCAGGGTATATCAGGAGAACATGCCCCACACCAGGCCATACCAAGAGAACATGCCCCACACCAGGGTATACCAGGAGAACACGCCCCACACCAGGGTATACCAGGAGAACATGCCCCACACCAGGGTATACCAGGAGAACATGCCCCACACCAGGGTATACCAGGAGAACATGCCCCACACCAGGGTATACCAGGAGAACATGCCCCACACCAGGGTATACCAGGAGAACATGCCCCACACCAGGGTATACCAGGAGAACATGCCCCACACCAGGGTATACCAGGAGAACATGCCCCACACCAGGGTATACCAGGAGAACATGCCCCACACCAGGGTATACCAGGAGAACATGCCCCACACCAGGGTATACCAGGAGAACATGCCCCACACCAGGGTATACCAGGAGAACATGCCCCACACCAGGGTATACCAGGAGAACATGCCCCACACCAGGGTATACCAGGAGAACATGCCCCACACCAGGGTATACCAGGAGAACATGCCCCACACCAGGGTATACCAGGAGAACATGCCCCACACCAGGGTATACCAGGAGAACATGCCCCACACCAGGGTATACCAGGAGAACATGCCCCACACCAGGGTATACCAGGAGAACATGCCCCACACCAGGGTATACCAGGAGAACATGCCCCACACCAGGGTATACCAGGAGAACATGCCCCACACCAGGGTATACCAGGAGAACATGCCCCACACCAGGGTATACCAGGAGAACATGCCCCACACCAGGGTATACCAGGAGAACATGCCCCACACCAGGGTATACCAGGAGAACATGCCCCACACCAGGGTATACCAGGAGAACATGCCCCACACCAGGGTATACCAGGAGAACATGCCCCACACCAGGGTATACCAGGAGAACATGCCCCACACCAGGGTATACCAGGAGAACATGCCCCACACCAGGGTATACCAGGAGAACATGCCCCACACCAGGGTATACCAGGAGAACATGCCCCACACCAGGGTATACCAGGAGAACATGCCCCACACCAGGGTATACCAGGAGAACATGCCCCACACCAGGGTATACCAGGAGAACATGCCCCACACCAGGGTATACCAGGAGAACATGCCCCACACCAGGGTATACCAGGAGAACATGCCCCACACCAGGGTATACCAGGAGAACATGCCCCACACCAGGGTATACCAGGAGAACATGCCCCACACCAGGGTATACCAGGAGAACATGCCCCACACCAGGGTATACCAGGAGAACATGCCCCACACCAGGGTATACCAGGAGAACATGCCCCACACCAGGGTATACCAGGAGAACATGCCCCACACCAGGGTATACCAGGAGAACATGCCCCACACCAGGGTATACCAGGAGAACATGCCCCACACCAGGGTATACCAGGAGAACATGCCCCACACAGGGTATACCAGGAGAACATGCCCCACACCAGGGTATACCAGGAGAACATGCCCCACACCAGGGTATACCAGGAGAACATGCCCCACACCAGGGTATACCAGGAGAACATGCCCCACACCAGGGTATACCAGGAGAACATGCCCACACCAGGGTGATGACAAATCCAAGTGGATAGATATGTCCTGATAAAGGGTTCAGGCAGTGTATATAACCATCTATAACGAAGACTTTGCATCCCTAAAGAGCTCACTGCAGCTGTTT
>JAGXEW010001148.1:0-27500 GCA_030684275.1 Acipenser oxyrinchus oxyrinchus | reverse complement strand
TGCAGTAATTACACCCCCATGTTCCTGTATTGGAGGTTACTGTGCCGTTCGGGAGTACTGACTGTCTATTTTATTCTGAACAAAGAAACAAATACACGTAAGCAAGAAAAATACATTTGACTTGTTTCAAAGGTACTGCTATTAACTTTTAAGAACTGGCTTAAAGAATGTTTTGTTAATGATACTTTTAAAGGTCATTTAAATAAATGAATTCACAAAACAATGTTCAACTGTGTGAGAGAGAGAGAGAGAGAGAGCGAGAGAGAGAGAGAGAGAGAGAGAGAGAGAGAGAGAGAGAGAGAGAGAGAGAGAGAGAAGCTTATTTTTATTTTCCAAAGCGCTAAGATAATATTTATAAAGCCTCTTAAAAAAACTATCCTTAAAAAAATATTCCTTAAAGCTGTACCTAAAGTTGATTGAATGAACTGGGTTTATTGACACAAGCTAAGACAGTGGCTGATCTTAATAACACAGGCATTCACATGAATAAAAGCCATATCTCTGCAGTATTATGTTGTTACAGAAATAAATGCACTCAAGAAGCCTGCAGTGAGGTGTTAGTTGTCCCTCCTCATGTGAGCTATCCACAATGATGCAACACTGTTCAGTATGCTAGCTAGCAGTGTAGGATGTGTCTGTCGCTGATGAGTTCACATTTGCTGTCTTACAACACGCATGGTGACAGTCAGTGGTTGCAGTCCCAAACCACTCGGCACACTGATTAGTTGTTTGGTCGTTTCCTTGTTGCTTGTTTGTAAATGTAGATGACATGACTGACACAATATATTTAAAGACAGCTTCACAAGCTTCACAGGGGACTTTGCTTGTTTTTCATTAAGCCCAAGTCATGCAGATAGACTGACTTACACAGTAACTTGAGGTAAACAACTGAGTGCTCTGTGAGCCAGATCATGAGCGTCCCTAATGGAGAGCAAATGAGGCCATGTTCCATCTATTATTATTATTATTATTATTATTATTATTATTATTATTATTATTATTATTATTATTATTATTATATCTAAGCAATAATTTGAAAGGCAATCGGCATCTCTTTTAAGGAGACTCTTGTTTTAAACAGTTAGTAGCTTCAAATGTCATTGGCATCTCTTTTTCTTTACTACTGTATTTTATGATGTTTGCAAACAGCCAATATTGAAGAACCCAGAACCATTTGGAATGATTGGACACACTTTGAAGTATTAAAGAAAATGTAAAAAATAAATTACAAAGACATCAAGTTACTTACCTTTTAATGTAATGAGGTCAGGCCAGTATTCTAGACTAAACATATTTGAACATTGTATATAAATAATGTATATATTTTTTATGTATTCATTTATTGTTATAAATGTTTTTATTGTTTTGATCGCCTTCAAGACTCTGGGCCACAGATGGGGTCATGTAACTCATATAGTTTTTCTCTTGGGGTTTCTCTACATACAGAAAAAACAAAGCAAAGTAAGGACTAAAAAGACGTATTAGATTGTAAAGTATGTGCTATGTTACATTGTATATGGGGGTTGCAACATTTACACAAAGGTTAGCACTTGGCCAGGCCTCCCATGAAAATCTCATTAATTTTCTCCTGTCTTGCTTTCTTTGATGTATTCCTACTCAGATATGTGTATTCCCACAGTTCCAGTAGTCTCTGGTGAGTACTTCGCCCTCAGATTTGCGTTACTGGTACAAGTTTATTTTTAAATCCTCTTTCATACCAGTAAAAGTACACACAACAAAAGAAGAGATTACATTGACTAGATAATACAGTGTATGCACTAAAAAGGTATTATACAGTATAGGATTTAAATAAAATACATTCTGAATTACAATTGTATTGGTCAAATTAATTGGTTGAAATGACTGTGGATCTATATACTGCCATTGTTTAAATAATAGAAATCCTTGGCTCATCTGAAATATTTAAGAGACAAAATAAATAAATAAAGAGATTCCCAGGCAATGGGCCCTAATCAAAACAGTTGTAAATCAATTATTTGAAAAACAGTAAAAACTGTTCATAAAGGATTAGGAACTGCACGTGTGATTTATGTAATCAAAATGGTCTTTAACACTCCTTAACACAACATTTGTTAAAACAGTTTTGTCAAAAGACATCTTACAGTGCATGGTTTTAGGGATTTAAAGGGATTTTTACAGTGTTTTACAGTGGCTGTATTTGTGTATTGTCATTTTTCAATATGCTGTTCAACAATAAAAAGAGATACCAATGTTATAAAAGTGATAAGCCTCTACTTGAAATAATACACTTCTTACATTTCTGTGCATTTTTTCTGTTGCTGGAGAAGGTATAGTAAATAAGTAGATGGATTATGTTTGTCTGCTTGGTGCAAGCAGCATGCTATGCTGTCTGGGTTTGGAATGGCACATGCTCCCTCACCCCTCATGGGAAAGCAGATGAGCAAATTAAAGAGATAGAGGGACATCATTGACTGAGTGTTAATAACCTGCACCAGCTGGAATTACTGGATTCAGAGCCCAGTTAACACACATTGCGGCCTACTTTCTGCTGTGCTGTAAGGATAAGATATGACTTCATTTATTTTTGAAAGTGAAAGATCCAGGACATTAGTACAGAATGGTACTGACTTGCCAGCATGTCAGTGTATTGTAGGCATATTTCCAAAGTCTTTAATAAACTTTAATAAACTGCTATTTTTAGGTGAAAATTGAGCAACTGCTGTATTGAGACACCTGTTACCAACAACTGATGACCAATAAACTATTTAATTAGCAGTGCACGGAAGCAGGCTTTTTTCTGATTATTCAACTACAGCTGTTTAATGAGCAATGGGGAATGTCCCTTCTCTAATTCCACTAGCCACTATAATAATTATATTAAAGGGTCTCTGGATGAAGGCTGAGTGAAAAGGACCAAAACAAACACCTCTGGAAAGATTACACATGTAATCTGCTGTGGACAGCAGGGAAACACTGAGCCCCAACCCACACAACAGCAAAAATACAAATGGCTTATTGATAGCCTTGGTGAAATTGGCCAATGCTATTGTAAAGTAACATCTAAAACACTATAGTTTCCTATTATGCACTATACTACAACAAACTGTAGCGTTTATTAACAGAAACTAGGTATACGCAGCACAATTCAGAAAGTAACTTACTCCAGCGTGTAATTAGGGCAATTTTTCGGTATTTGTGATTACTTCTATATAAGATGTTTGGGGATGTAGGGCACAGATATCTGCTGAAGGATCTGGGCTAGGTTTGAGTTTTTAAAAGATTAAAAGAAAACCGTGATGGATCTAGGAGTCCTTACATTAGCATCTGCAGTTGTTCTTTCTCCTTGTTTTTGAAAATTCAAAGATGCACATTTTTGCTTTCGCTCTTTACCACAACCGGTTTAAACAACAACAACAACAAAGGTTTAAAGAAACCTTGATACATTTCAAAATGCTTTCTTGATAAAAACACATCAGCATATCATATCCTTTAAACAGTAAAGAAAGATAAAACAGTACAAGTTGAGTGTGTGTGTATAGAAAAATAAATCCTAAATAAACAAGCTACTGCAAGACAAAGCCCTGGTGTTACATTAGTGGGGCTCATAGCTCAAATACCTAGAGGCATCATTATAGTCACACTTCATTAATAAGCAGGGAAAACTAATGCACATTAATTGGCTTGTGCTTCATTCCTGCCCCGAAGGGTTAATTATGATGTGCAACTGTTAATCATAACTAGTTGCAAAGAATTCACTACAGATCTCATTAATAATGGTCTCTTGTAGGAAACTGTATAATGATGCAATCAGAGGTAAGACATGATTTACCTTAACTATGTATTCATCTGTGTCTCTTGGATCCGTTTACAGAAAATGTCTTATTATAAGGTATGCATTGTATAAGTGACCAGTCTAAGAAGGCAAACAAGTTACATGAGATATAGAATGTATTTCTATGTAATAGTGAATGTAATATACTCATTAATCATGTCTTAAAATGTAATTAACTCAAATTTGCTATATTTAATGTATACAATTAGAGAAATTATTGTTAGGTAATTTTAAAGGCCAAGAATGGCTCAAATGTATTCCTCCTGCTTTGGAAAAAGTAGCAAAGGTTAATGCAGACCCAGGCTGCATGTTCACACACACATTGACAGAGTCTTTAAGATCTTTACAGTTTGTTTGAACTCTTTAACCAGTTGAAACCATTAAATGAACCCAACAGATGTACAAGTTTCAGACCGTTACATCATTTGCATACTGTTGAAATATTGTAGTACTTATAAAGCTATTTGTGTACTCTATTGTAAAAGGTATAGGTGAATTAAAGCTGGCTCCTTTTTTTGTTTTAACTAACAGTTTATTCTTATAAATGTTTCTTTTCACACAAATAATAAAACAGTTACTCAAACAAAAATGTATTATTATTATTATTATTTATTTATTTCTTATTATTTATTTCTTATCCAGGGCGACTTACAGTCGTAAACGAAAATACATTTCAAGAATCATATGGAAAAAACATGATGCAACATCTGCAACTACATATTGAAAACAGTTTTCAGGAAGATTAATTTATTTACTTAGAGTACTTTCTTATTTACTTACTTATCTGTAGCGCTTGTAATATGAAACAGTTTGAACAAAATAAACCTGTCTTCTATTGATACACAGAGCAGAAGGATGCAGCAGCAATGCAAGGCCTCCCTTTTTGCAGAGCTACCGTTAGTTCTAATACTGTCTAACTGCACAAATAGGCACATGAACTTATGTATGGAAGTGCTCTAATACAGGATAAAATAGATTATAAATCCACTTACAAGGCTTTATTGTGGTATTTTATATTTATGTTACCGTAGCAACTTAGAAAACAACGTGTTCTCAAGTATAAGCTGCTATTGGCACTATTCTACAGTAAGTGATTGGTATCTACAGCCACACAAAGCGAAGCACAGTATAGCAATATGATGGGGAAGGTCACAGAATTTCCTGGCCCTTCCTCTGTTCTTGATATTCCTATAACAGAAGTGGGACCAATAATCCAAAATTGATACATTTTGTTAGGTACAGTTATGGCATTTGCAGTAAATTGGTGAAACAAAATTGGGTCATAAGACAAACTTGGTTCCTATTGATTTTCTGTGAAATATGTCACTCAATACGTGATTGTTGGTTTTGAGACCCCTATCCAGAGGAAACAGACTTGACTGGAAAGTGGGGTTGCCACCTTTGAGATACTGAAAATACGGACGCCCATCCCATCCTATTGTCTACTTCTTCATTTGTCTCTGCCATTGTGACTAACGTTACAGTATGCTACTTAATAGTTTCAGCTTCTTCATTCAAAGGGCTGTCAAACTTAACAGCAGCGCATGCTCATACCAGATAACACACAGCGGTGAGCACACAAGAAAAACATAACGGTACAGCGTTTTGGTGGCTTACATTGTTACCTCAATTCTTTCAGGTGCATTTACACACCGCTGTGTTATAGTATTTGAATTTCACTCATACAAGCACAACATGTGATATTAAATTGTTTATTGTAACACATTTTTTAAGAGCATATCCAATAGATTAGAATGCTTAGAATTACCGGACATCTTCCAAAAGGGGGTCAAAGTACATAAAAATACCGGACAGTCCGTAAAATACGGCGGGGTGGCAACCCTACTGGAAAGTCCTCTGGTAAAAGCTTTACTGTGCGAAGTGCAGGGTCAGTTTTATGATCAAGAGCTTTCTAGTTTAAATCATGCTAGGACCAATGGCTGATCTTGGCTCACATGGAGCATTACATTGGCTTTTGGGTTAGGGAGGCAAATCAGCTGGGGATAGTTTGACTCACTGTGCGACAGTGGTCCCTACAGGTCATGTGTCTGCTGAGTCCAGGCAGAAGTTAGCCAGGCTGGGCCTTTCCTCCAGGTTAAGAAGAGGTGATTAGCTTGACTGCAGGAACAGGGGTTGTCTATATTCTATGCTACATACACAAGGTGACATTCAAATTGGTGAGGAAACAGGGGTGCAATCTAAATAACAAAACAAAAGCAAGACAGATGCATTCATCACAACGATGAGGAACTATTTGCTGCACAAAGCCTAAGTGTTCCAATTAGTTTGTCAGGAGGAAACACAATCCACTTATTTGTTCCCTGGAGGTGTCCTCCTGTCAGACCATTTCCTCCCCTCAGTTCCTTTGGTTCTATTCAATTATGTGTGTGCGACAGCAGGTATTGTATTTATTTTATGTATGGGCTGGACAGAGAGATACTAAAAAAAAAAAAACACAGAAAAGGGGAGGGGTTATGTTACAAAGAAATAGCTCACATTTTCACATACAAACTAGTAACCCAAAGCCAAAGTCAACCAAACTAAACTATTGTCCTAGTTAACTAAAGCCTTGACAACTTTTTATGTTTGTGAAACTTAAGTTCAGCCAACTGAAGTCTTTAAGTCTTTAAGTCTTTAAGTCTTTTAAAACAAAATTGTTTTTCAAAGTTTTCAAAATCTCTTACTTACCCTAAACAAAATATCAAAGAAACTGAAGCAACAGTCAAATCTGTGATCTTTAGTTGATTTTGTGCATTTTCATTTGCAAGTGCACTGTGACATTAGGGCCTCATCAAACACTATATAGGGCAGTACTTTACCTAGATTGCTCCAGTAAAACCCAACTGTATAAATGGGTAATTGTATGTAAAAAATAATGTGATATCTGTATAATGTGAAATAATGTATAATGTGATATCTTGTAACAATTGTAAGTTGCCCTGGATAAGGGCTGCCTGCTAAGAAATTTAAAAAAAAAAAGAAAGAAAATATTCTGCAAATTTTGAATACTACCTTCGGATACTGTTTTAATTCTGGAAACTTTATTTTTTTTTAATCTTTTGCTAAATTCTATTGCCTTTTACGTTTTACGCAGTTCTGTGCATTGGTAACATTTTTATTTCATGTTGCTGTTGGGTCATTAATGGGGAATTTTACACACTGCTACAATACCGGATTTAAAAGCATGTACTGTATTACAGTTCACGTATCGTCTCTTTTGGCAAGTGATATTTTCAGAATCATATCGTTCTGAAATAAAATACTTCTGTTGAAAATATAGCACTGTAACAACAAAACCAACTACAGTACATCTAAATGGAAGACTACTTTGACAAAGTGGCCGTATGTTATGCAGGTTTTTCCCAATAAAGTACTTGGAGACTTCAGTTAGTTTTCCAAAACGGTGCGTTTTATTTACAGTGCAGGGAGAAACCAAAACAAACAGCAAAAACAAAACAAAAGCCTAACTCCCTCAAGGAGCACTAACTAAACACTTGGGTTCCCTGACTAAATGGTTGGGACGGTGTGGCGAAGTGGGTAAGTGTGTGCAGGTGAAGGTAATACAGCAGTGCAGAAGAAACAGACAGACAACGATATCCAGGTGCAAGGGTGATTATTGATTATAACTGTCCAAAGCCTGGCGGCAAACAACTGGACTCTGCTCATTCTCAGGCACACATACGTGTTCTTTATTGCGTTCTCTTTTATTTTATCACACTACTTATTTTAAAACACAGTCCTTTCAGCTATGTATTTTTGACATTGTATCTTTTTTGTGTTCCCTGAAAAAACGGACAAGGATTGGAACTGGTCAAAATGAAATAATCAGATATGCGTCACACTCGTTTAACCATCACTGAAGTCAATATTTTATAGGGTTGGATATGCGAGTGCTGACTGTACTTCACTCACTGGCATTTGATGCACACAGAAAATAGTTCCCTGGCATTTAATATAAATAGTTCCCTTGCATTTATTGTTTATAAATGTAATGTAATGAACTGGCATTTTATGCAGTTCGCTGAAATGTTATGGAGTTAGTTCTCTGGCACATCAATTGTATATACCGATAGTTCTCCTCCCATAATTTAAAGATAATATAAAAACACCCATTACATGAAAACAAAGCATGCAAAAGCAATGTGTGTGCAATATATACATGTCTCCTCATAGCCCCATTTGAAAATGTTGACCATCATATAAGTTCACTTGGCCACCAGGTTTTCAATGCTAGTGGCCACCGGCATACAAAGTGATTTGTCTCACCCTGATTGCAATGCTGCTTAAATGAATACATTTAAATAAATATTAAAATTAAATAAATATTAAAAGCAATGTATCACAGGCTATATATATATATATATATATATATATATATATATATATATATATATATATATATATATATATATATATATATATATATATACAGTACTGTGCAAAAGTTTTAGGCTGGTGTGAAAAATGCTGTAAAGTAAGAATGCTTTCAAAAATAGACATGTTAATAGATTATATTTATCAATTAACTAAGTGCAAAGTGAGTGAACAGAAGAAAAATCTAAATCAAATCCATATTTGGTGTGACCACCCTTTGCCTTCAAAACAGCATCAATTCTTCTAGGTACACTTGCACAAAGTCAGGGATTTTGTAGGCATATAGTCAGGTGTATGATTAAACAATTATACCAAACAGGTGCTAATGATCATCAATTCAATATGTAGGTTGAAACACAATCATTAACTGAAACAGAAACAGCTGTGTAGGAGGAATAAAACTGGGTGAGGAACAGCCAAGCTCAGCTAACAAGGTGAGGTTGCTGAAGACAGTTTACTGTCAAAGTCATACACCATGGCAAGACTGAGCACAGCAACAAGACACAAGGTAGTTATACTGCATCAGCAAGGTCTCTCCCAGGCAGAAATTTCAAGGCAGACAGGGGTTTCCAGATGTGCTGTCCAAGCTCTTTTGAAGAAGCACTAAGAAACGGGCAACGTTGAGGACCGTAGACGCAGTGGTCGGCCAAGGAAACTTACTGCAGCAGATGAAAGACACATCATGCTTACTTCCCTTCGCAATCGGAAGATGTCCAGCAGTGCCATCAGCTCAGAACTGGCAGAAAACAGTGGGACCCTGGTACACCCATCTACTGTCCGGAGAAGTCTGGTCAGAAGTGGCCTTCATGGAAGACTTGCGGCCAAAAAGCCATACCTCCGACGTGGAAACAAGGCCAAGCGACTCAACTATGCACGAAAACACAGGAACTGGGGTGCAGAAAAATGGCAGCTCTGGACTGATGAGTCAAAATTTGAAATATTTGGCTGTAGCAGAAGGCAGTTTGTTCACCGAAGGGCTGAGAGCGGTACACGAATGAGTGTCTGCAGGCAACAGTGAAGCATGGTGGAGGTTCCTTGCAAGTTTGGGGCTGCATTTCTGCAAATCAAGTTGGGGATTTGGTCAGAATTAATGGTCTCCTCAATGCTGAGAAGTACAGGCAGATACTTATCCATCATGCAATACCATCAGGGAGGCATCTGATTGGCCCCAAATTTATTCTGCAGCATGACAACGACCCCAAACATACAGCGAAAGTCATTAAGAACTATCTTCAGCGTAAAGAAGAACAAGGAGTCCTGGAAGTGATGGTATGGCCCCACAGAGCCCTGATCTCAACATCATCGAGTCTGTCTGGGATTACATGAAGAGAGAGAAGCAACTGAGGCTGCCTAAATCCACAGAAGAACTGTGGTTAGTTCTCCAAGATGTTTGGGCCAACCTACCTGCCGAGTTCCTTCAAAAACTGTGTGCAAGTGTACCTAGAAGAATTGATGCTTGATGCTGTTTTGAAGGCAAAGGGTGGTCACACCAAATATGGATTTGATTTAGATTTTTCTTCTGTTCACTCACTTTGCATTTAGTTAATTGATAAATATAATCTATTAACATGTCTATTTTTGAAAGCATTCTTACTTTACAGCATTTTTTCACACCTGCCTAAAACTTTTGCACAGTACTGTATATATATATATATATATATATATATATATATATATATATATATATATATATATACACATACATACACACACACACACTGTTGCAAAGTTAATGGTATTTGTCTACTTCACCACACAATATTGTAAAGGAGAAACAGACCCTGATAATTTTGCCTCTTCAACAAGCTTGCTATTTAAACCCCTAGTCAAGCCCCTATCTTTTCATGTGCACTTTCTGCCCCACTTTGCATCCCATCACCACCTCTGCAACTGCATGTCCCTCAGGTGAAGCTTAGAACCCTGCCACAAAGGCTCGGAGGCTCGGAAGCTCTCAGCAAGACAGAGGGGTACCCCGGAACAAAACCATGCTGACCGGTAAGTAGAAAACCACTCAAGCACAATCCTATCTGACTTTTTCTATTTTGTAAAGTAACCCAAAGCCCAAAATATAACAAAGGTGTGTTATGTATTTCATTATTATGCAGTTTGTTATGGTTTGCTATACAACATCTAATGAGCCTCACAATTGTTTTGCTTTAAAAAATCACTTTATTTGTATTGGTATTCAGAAATATAGTGGGTCACAAAACATAAGAGGTTTTCTATGTATATCATTTGATTATATTTTATTATAACTATTATTATAAGAATTATTATTATGCAGTACAGTAATCATCTGCTATACAACCATACATCTGGGTTTGACTTACATTTAAAGGTGATTTAATTTACTAGCATTTACAGGGAGTCATCATGATAGTTTTAAACAAAATTAGATGCATTACCAATAATAACCATAGGCTAATTCATAACGTCTCCCTATTGTGAATGAAGCTAATTCTGTGTATCGCTGTCCCAGGGACTTTTTAGAATAACATATCTGGTAAACAGTACGCTTTGTCTAAGGTACTGATACAGTGAGTATCATTGTATTTCATCTCATGGGCATCAGGCCTCTCTCAGGGTTATTCTGTTGTCAAGAACAGCTAATAAAATAGGAAATCCACTGAATTTAAAACTGTGTGTTAAGCTGCAATTGAGAAAACAAAACCGGTAAGTACTGAAGCTTGTTTTTAACTATAATTTATTCAATTATTACATTTTCGGTGGAATGGTTAAACTGGATACACATCAGATTACAGACACATTAACATTTGTTACATTATTTATTACATGTACTTAAAATAAACTTATATGATGAGAAACCTTTCTTAAATGAATGATGGCAATGTACATGGAGTTCCATCCTCAAATTACAGTGAGGATGCAACTACACTGTAAATACAGTGTGGTTAATGTACCTGCATTTTGAATCTGGTAAACTTACCTCAAGTCTCTTGCTTGGTACATCTGCTCTTTGACAAGTTTAAAATATATAAAAATGTTATAATGGTACACAACGAAAACAGACTTCAAAATACCAGAGAACCGATAGCCTTATGAGTACTGAACAACAAGGAATGGAAGAATATTTTTAATATTATCCTTTAAGACTTTAAATCAATATGCTTTCAGAACTTTTTTTGACGAGGTGTAAGTTTCTACTAATGAGCTACAGGGGAAAGATAAGCAAACACACATTACAGCAACAGTGGAGCAAACATGAATGGCTTTTCTAAAAGCCATGGGCCTTTTAGGCAGCTATTTGTCCACAACTGGTGACAATTGAATCATGATAAACATCCACTCATCTTTAACAAGTACAGATCACTGCTAATAATATATGTTCATGATAATGGGCACTACTAAACAATTTACTGTAACTTTTAATACAAATTTGAATGTATGTAGTACAGTGGACACTATTTTCTGCAAACTTTACTTCAGCATTTACTCATAAACCTAGTCTATAGTCTGTCTTACAGATATTTGCAAACTGTTCTATGAGACATCACGGCTGTGCATTTTAACCGTTATATGTATATATGAACATATCTTTACCATACCACTCATATGTAACTTTATCACATGGCTCTGTGCCAAAGCTCAACTGCAATTTATACCACCAGGGGAAGACTTTATTTTATTTTATTTTTTATTATTTTTTTAAAGATATGTGATTTTTATTGGTTTAGTTTTTAATTCAAAGGTTTTATTGTGTGCTCAAACGTTATTTTGAAACTTTATGAACATTTTCAGAAGAATCTTTTGAAAATACTTAAATTTTGAAGTAGTGCTTTTAGATATTGTAAATTGGCTATGCAGTTTAGTAAAATACTATCAAACTGCCCTTCACAAATCCTTTACTTTAGTATTCTACAGTATTCTATGGGGAATATTACAATTTACTGAAGCAGTTTGCTGTAAAACTGTATTATATTGTAGTTTGTGTATGTCCATGCAGGAGTTATAGTAGTTGGCAGTACTTACTATATTTACTGAAATTTAATTTACTGAAAGTTTTGCAATACACTATAGTAAAATGCAGTTCTGTAAATACTGCAAAGTGGTTGTTTTTATGCATGGCTGTTTATTTGAATTTTCACTTCAGTATACCAGTTTACTGCAATACTGCAAACATTTTAATTTTGAGCATTTTAAGAGATCAAGTACATTGGATTGGTGTATAGTTCTTATATGAAATGAAAGGCAAATCTCTCCTCCTTTTCCTTTTCAGTAAGACTCCCAAGAACACTAATTCTGGCAAAGGGATCAATGGAGAACCAGTCAGTCAACGCCACTTCAACATTAACACTGGATGGCTTCAAGTTAATGCCCACAGGCAGATATGCTGCATTTGTACTTGGAACGTTACTCTACTGCATTATTGTTTTTTGCAATCTAATGATCCTCATTGCAATTGCTCTAGAAAAACGACTACACGAGCCCATGTATGTGTTGCTTTTCAATCTACCAATCAATGACCTGATGGGAGCCACTGCTTTGCTTCCTAAATTATTGACAGACACTTTGACAGATTCAGAAACTATAACACACCCAGCATGTGTCATGCAGGCTTTTTCATACATTTTTATGCAGCAGGTTCATTGCTTATATTGACAGCCATGGCTTATGATAGATATGTTGCAATCTGTTGCCCTTTAAGATACAATGCGATCCTGACGAGCAGCAATGTAATCAAAATAATCATACTAGTTTGGGTTTTGGATTTCATTTTGATAGGTGTGTTAATTGTACTGGTTTTGAGGCTTCAAAGATGTAGATCCAGTATTTCAAATGCTTACTGTGACAACCCATCGCTTATGAGACTGGTCTGTGCAGACACAAGTATAAATAATATATATGGCTTGTTTATAACAGGTTTACTTCAGGGATTATCTTTGCTGGCAATGATCTTTACATACTTTCAGATTCTTTTGACATGCTTAATGAACAAACAGTCTGATGCAAAGAGCAAAGCTATTCAAACCTGTGCTACACATTTAATTGTGTATATCATTTTATGTACTTCTGCCCTTTTTCTATTACTTTCTTCTCGATTTGAACAGATTTCTCCCTATTTTAGGAAAGTAGTAGGAGTAGCTGTTATATTATATCCCCCAGTGTTTAACCCAATCATTTATGGACTAAAAACAAAAGAAATTAGGAATACAATAATAAAGATGTTCAAAAAGAAAACATCCCCCTTTTAGTAAACATAGGGGCATATTTTCACAGCATTTACCCCAAAGTACAGGACATGGAGCTAACGAAAAAATCTAATAGTCAATATACATCTTTTCGGTCTCACATTTTCCTATTCACCGTAAAAGAAGTAAACAATATGTCCAACATGTTTTGTATTTATCAAAGCTATTGATGTATCAAGTTTACTGATCCCTCCTTGCAGACATTTCAATACGCTCCCACTGCATTCATGCATTCTACTTCAAAGGGTCCCACGAAGGAACTCAGTCACATTGATAAAATGTGAGTCATAGGAAACCGGTTGCTGTGTTTTCATTGTCTGTGTGTTCCTTGTCACTTTTAACCAGGAAACCAGGAAACCTTCGTGCCAGTCCATATATATATTTTGCTACTGCTTGTCTTTCCTTTTAGCAATGTTTTAACTCCTCTGCCCGACACCCATACATACAGAACACAATGCTGCTACTGTATACCATAACATACACTGTAAAATGGGTCCATTACAATTGGTCCCATGACAATTTCTCCCTGTTACTAGGTGGATGTATTTTAATAGTTATAATACAAGAATAACTTGTGTATATGTAACAAAGGTATTTTGATTTGATTTGTTATCTGTACAGGGTGCTTGTACAAGAACATTGCTAGGTGATACAAGGCTAAACATGGGTGCTCTGTATAACTACTGGCAATCCCTGCATGTATGCAGTAGATAGAGCAGATTTTAAAGATCAGAAGAAAGATATAATGTTTGGGAATCCATTGATGAATAAATCCAATCAAGCTGTGAGTATTTTACCCTCACAGCAAATGAAAGGATTCAAGATTGTGTCTCTTGACTGGTACATAATGTAATCGTGCAGTCCGGGATACTGGAGCTGCGCAATTGTGGTCCCATCAGCAGTAACAGCCACCCTGCAGGGCATTGAGCTACTGTGTGCACGGAGCAGGGAGGCGGTGCAAGGTGGCTGCGGACGGCCCTCATAGCCCAACATGGGTGCACCTCTGCACCGGCACCGACCCTTGTCAAGGGATTTATGGGATTCAAGGGCGCATCTGGACTAAAAGAAGGGACTGGGGGCCCGGGGTCTGCAAATTGTGACAGTCACACACTTTTTTCTATCCTGACGGTGTTTTCTTAAAAATCCACGAAATCAAAAGCTTTAACAGTGGTTACCATTGCCTCAGTTTTGCCCCTTATTACATTCACGGCCTTACTTGATATTGTACTTAATTCACATTTGTTGTTCCCAGATTGTTCAGCTTATCCCTTTATAAGTTTCTCGATGATATTGAATCCAAGCAGTGAACAATCTAAACTGGTCCAGCTCATGAGAACTGGCACTTCAACAGCTACACAGTTCTGTGTGCCCCCCATCAAATGGTATTAATGTAGCATTCTCAGCAATTACATTCAGTTGCCCGTCTAGTCTCAATAATTTCTCAAGAGTTTGGATCTGTACTGCAGGTAAGTTCTGTCCTTTCCAGCTACGGTCTACAATCCTTACTTGAGCCCCTGTATCTCATAATACTTGGTGTAGCACGGCGATTGCCCTGCACATATGAAAATTAGTGTTGGAGTAATTTTATATGCGGAAATGGGTTTATTGTGTGTCCTGGAGTTAATTTGTGTGATTAAATTAGTGTTTACAGACGGGCGCTCGATTGAGACTTGCTGCCTGCTAGGCTTGGTTGAGGGGAAGGGCAGCAAGTGATTGGCAGTGCTGCTCCTCAATCAGCAGGTGGGCAGGTCTTGACCGAGTGTACGTCAGTTTAAAAACATCCGGTGGAGATCGCTCTGGGTGACTGTAACTAAAATTACTAAAAGATCATTAAAAGTCATTAAGCAAGTACATGCAACTGGTTTTGTATTATCTTCTGCTATCATTTTGTGGATTAACTTTGTTTTTGTAACAAATCAGTAGGCACTTCTCTGAACCACCCTAACATTGTTTTCTCTGCTGTGCTACATCTTTCTCTCTTGTCTGACACTTAGTTGTGAAACTTTAAAAGCAATTCCGCCCAGAGGCAATGCAAAGAAATGTTTCACATTTGATGCACTTCACTTTTGTGAGTTTTAGGCAGCTAGCATTTTGCATCTCCCAGCCTTGTGTTCATATGTAGGCCAATGATCAGTCTTGTCTTTTCCACTTGGCCTTCTCCTTCTTTGGCTTTACCCATAGAACATAGTGACTGTGCTGTATCACACTTGAAATCAAACAAAGACAACTGCTGTTTGCTGTTGATGCCACAGTCGTCACCAGCGTGGCAGAACAACAACCAGGCAACCACACAACACAAATCCATCATGTGAAAGAAGAAACGCAAGTAATATTTCTTGGAGCAAAGTTTTGTGCGATAGAGTCCAATGAGAGAATCCAACAAGTCCACTCCACCCATAAAATTGTTGTATACTTTGACAATAGATGGACACTTCACATCGATTCGCTTTTAGATTTTCTTGTCCCATCTTCTCATAGTTTCTTCTGGATATGCACCCAGAAATGTGCTCAACAAGTGTACAGATCTGTTGTCTTGCCATTTGGTCTTTAACATGACTGTGAAGGAGAGCAGGACTGTGCCACTGTTGCGGTATGATGTTTAAAATAGATTAACTTTGGCCCTCCAATTAATAAATCTCACCTGTTATTCTTTACCACCAATCCCTGATCCACAACAACTTTGGGAACATTTGGAGCAAACTGTAAAACCTTAAGACAGTGTAATCCTTTTCTCTTGTATATTATTTCACACACAGAGCTGACAGCAGCTGGTTGCAGCTAGATACACTTTATTCCCCCATGGCTAATAGAAGACTGTCGGGAATGAGTCTAAACCCACATCTGCTGAATATCTTAGTAAGTCAACTCACTGTTAAAGTTTCCCATTTAATGAGCCAACAAATCACCATCCTGAAAACAGGCATCCACACAGCATCCACCCTTTCCTTAAAGGATTGAATTACAGCAGGGGATATGGAGGCAGAGCCCTCCCCCAGCACAACTCTTACAGTGACAGCATACATAGCCTTTCATACTGAATTTAGCATTGGATTACACCTTTGAGGAAGCTGTGGGAAACTGAGAAAAATATATTTTCCCCATCAAATCAGACAAAATTTAGTGTACAGTTCTACTATTGTCAGGCACAGGGCCGGATTATATATATATATATATATATATATATATATATATATATATATATATATATATATATATATATATATACAGTGCCTTGCAAAAGTATTCAGACCCCTGACCAATTCTCTCATATTACTGAATTACAAATGGTACATTGAAATTTCGTTCTGTTTGATATTTTATTTTAAAACACTGAAACTCAAAATCAATTATTGTAAGGTGACATTGGTTTTATGTTGGGAAATATTTTAAGAAAAATAAAAACTGAAATATCTTGCTTGCATAAGTATTCAACCCCTGTGCTGTGGAAGCTCCCAGTTTACACCGATGAAAGAAATTGCCCTAACGGGGACACAATTACCTTACCATTGGCCTCCACCTGTGAACCATTAAAGTTGCTGTCACATTTTCTGGATAAAAACCCCACTGTTGAAGGATCATTGGTCAGGCTGTGAATCTGAAGGAAAATGAAGACCAAAGAGCATTCTACAGAAGTTAGAGATAAAGTAATACAAATACATAGATTAGGAAAGGGTACAAAATAATATCCAAGTGTTTGGATATCCCAGTGAGCACAGTTGGATCAATAATCAGGAAGTGGAAGCTGCATCACACCACCCAGGCACTGCCAAGAAAAGGCCGTCCCTCAAAACTCAGCTCAGACAAGAAGGAGACTTGTGAGAGAAGCCACAGAGACCAACAATCACTTTGAAGGAGCTACAGAGTTCAGTGTCTGGGAGTGCAGTAATGGTGCACCAGTCAACCATATCAAGAGCTCTGCATAACACTGGCCTGTATGGGAGGGTGGCAAAAAAAAGCCGTTACTCAAAAAGTACCATCTGAAAGCACTGTCTGGAGTTTGCCAGAAAGCATGAGAGTGACCCAGCTGCGATGTGGGAAAAGGTTTTGTGGTCAGATGAGACCAAGATAGAGCTTTTAGCCAAAACTCAAAGCGCTATGTGTGGCGCAAACCTAACACTGCCCATGCCTCAAGACACACCATCCCTACAGTGAAGTATGGTGGTGGCAGCATCATGCTGTGGGGATGCTTCTCATCAGCAGGGACTGGGCATCTTGTTAAAACTGAAGGAAGAATGGATGGAGCAAAATACAGGGAAATACTGCAAGAGAACCTGCTTCAGTCCGTTAAAAACTGAAGCTTGGGAGGAAATTCACCTTTCAGCAGGACAATGATCCCAAGCACAAGGCCAAAGCAACATTGGAGTGGCTCAAAAACAAAAAGTGAATGTCCTACAGTGGCCCAGTCAAAGTCCTGATCTCAATCCTATTGAGAATCTGTGGCACTATTTGAAAATTGCGGTCCACAAGCGTCGTCCAACCAACCTGAACAACCTGGAGCAAATCTGCCAAGAAGAATGGGCCAAAATCACTCCAACACTGTGTGCAAAGCTGGTACATACTTACCCCAAAAGACTTAAAGCTGTTATTGCAGCGAAAGGTGGCTCTACCAAATATTAATGTGTGGGGTTGAATACTTATGCAAGCAAGATATTTCAGTTTTTTATTTTTCTTAAAATATTTCCCAACATAAAACCAATGTCACCTTACAACAATTGATTTTGAGATTCAGTGTTTTAAAATAAAATATCAAACAGAACGAAATTTCAATGTACCATTTGTAATTCAGTAATATGAGAGAATTGGTCAGGGGTCTGAATACTTTTGCAAGGCACTGTATATATATAGCTGAACATGCTATTTTAATACAATGCAAATACAGTACCAACAAATGTCTGTAAAGGTACCAGTACTTCAGAAAATACATTGGAGAGAAATCAACAGGAGGAAATGACCTAGGTTAATATGGATTACAGTGGTGCAATCTCCATGGAAAAATAAAAATAAGGCTCACCTTTTTCTCACTCTATTTTGGTAGTAGTTTCGGGTTGTGTGTGTTTCTGTATAATTTTCTTATAGACTGAGCAATTCTCGTTCCAAATCCAAATAAAATAATTCATATTAAAATACCGGAGGCAGTATGTTTGTGCCTGAGTTCCAATTTGGCCTTGTGCGACTTACTGATATCGTACAGCTTTCCTAAACTGGGTTTCCATGAAGTTTTAGGTTGTCTTAAAACACAGCCTGCCTCATTTGGACCCCCAAAATAAAAATAAAATAAAATAAATAAACAGACAAGCTGTAGTGTTACACAAATAATAATAATAAAAACAACTAACATTACATAAGAAAGCTGTGTACTACCTTGTATTATTTGCTAAACATTTTTGACTGCATATATATTTACTACAAACCTATTATACACATCTCGTAAGAGATAAGGACACACACTTCCAGATAACTTGCTTTTATGACAAAACAGTCTGCAGTTTGCATTTCCCATTGTGTATTTGAAAATGCCAGTAACTAGCGCTGTGGCCAATGCTCATTTTCAAAACTGGCACTAATTCAAACATCGAATCAGGTCAAATATGGATCAGCTAAGACTGAATAATTTGACATTAATTTTAATCGAGTGGGGTGGTAGTAAAACAATAAAGGGAAGCAAATTAATATGCAAAGAGGGGCCCCAAAATGATAACAGCCCCCATTAAACTTAGTCTGGCCCTGTTCAGGCATGGTAATAACAGACAATAGCTTGTTGTATTTCTAAAAGTACAGGGTCAGTTGATTGCTGAAGCTGTGTCATTTGGCAGTTGTACTGAAATTGTATTGGATTTTCTAAGTTTGGTATGTTACATTAATTACATTAGGTACCTTAACTGTAGGTTTTACTGAATTGCATTAATTTAATTTGTAAAGCTTTGTAATTTTGTATGCTTAATGTGATAGAAAAGGTTACTATCTAAATATCCATAGGCACTTGTGTACCAAGTATAAATGAACCTGCTTTTACATCATGATTGCTGTGCAGGCATAATTGGTGATATAAAGCGGGTGATGATATAAACCATGTGACTATGATGGCACATTACAAGTGCCTGTTAGAGAGAACTAACAGTAAATTAGTGAAGTGTTAATACTGTATATTGTCGTTATTTACATTTAAACAAATGCATAGTTTACTGCAGGACATTTTTTGTATCATTAGTTGGAACTAAAGTGTCATTTTATAGAAGGCATGAATTCTCGACTGCAGCATCAATTAAGTGTTGCACTTTGTGTGTGTGTGCTTTGTGTAACTTGACGGATCTGGCAACGTTGGTGTTTTGTAACTGAACTGTATCCTGCAGCATTTGACCGACTGCAGAAAATGTCATTTTTATCAGCCGAGATGATGATTTGTTGTAAGGTGTATTGGAAATGATGTCCTCTTGTAGTTACTTGGTAAAGCCCAGCCATGAAGCATTTGACTGGCCGCACAAAACGTGACCGAAGCAGGTTTGTGAGTTGATATGAAGCGGTAACTTCTCAAAGAACCGTGGTATATGGCGAAGTGGTGGGTTTAAATCCCGATAAGTTTAAGTGATATGAAAAGGGTTCATCAGTACTTGTGTATTAACTTTATTCTATACATTAGTTACAGTAATTGTTAATACCTGTTTGATTATCCATACAAATAGATTATGCAAACTAGTATCGATCCCAATTAGCTTGGATAACTGACTCTGTATTGTAAAGCAAATCTTCACACGCTTAACAATATTATCCTCTGTATCCTTCTCTCCAAGCAGTACATTCAGCTCTTTAATCCCTCCCAGAGTTAAAAGCAATTTCACCTGCACTCAGACCTGTCAACTCCCCTTTATTTACTGGGAGTCTCCCTTACTTTAGGCCCCTCCTTGGCTGATTTTTCTCCTGTATTTTAAACTTACATTTTTGCTAATGTTTCGGGTTCTAAAGTCTCAGTTACTGCAGCACAATTGCTGTCTGTCAATCTTTTAGGACCTGGGTTATGCCTGTGGCAGGCATATATTCAGGTTACCATATGACAATGTTCACTGGGACAGTTTAGGTTTAACTCGTATCGCAATACATTTTGATATGTTCACTGTCTCTGGTACCTTTCACAGCAAGACTACACTTGAAAGCATTGGAGTGAGCGTTGAAAAGCCTAAACTATCCCAGGGGTGCAAATTTGCCATTATGGCACTAGAATGTAGTGCCAGGCTACCTAATCTGGCACTACAATTTAATGTTGCTGCCACTAAAGACATGTTTAAAATAAAGCGGGTAAGTATGAATATGGGTGGAATTTATACTGAGCATCAAAAGAAACTTATAACTATTTATACACATTTTTCAAAAAAATGTACAAAAACAATATGCCACGCCTGGCAAGAGAGCAGCACCTTTGGCATGTTGGAGGCTGGACTAGGGCAGCGCACTGTGGCTCGCCATCCTGGGTGCTCATAGCCAGCAATTTCAAACCTGCCGAGACGGTATAACCAAACACACTCTATCAATGACAGGCCACGAACTCGAGACCACCTGCCCAAAATCAACAGATCATTTTGCAGCATCTTCGTGATGTCAATTGTTAATGAGTACAATAAAAGTCACTGTACCTGCTCTAAAAGAGTTTGTCATTTTTCAATCATATCTAGTGAACTTTATCAAAATAGAAGTGATACGTTTCTTTTGATACTCAGTAAAGATATGGAGTACATTTTTAAATATTTACTGTAACACAACAGTAAACTCATCAACTTTTGAGCCAAGATAGTTACCAGCTACGGAAGCCTCCCAGAGTTGAGAAGCAGATGAGATGTACACTGTCATGGAATAAAGTACTTCCAGTCTTCAACTTGTTGTGTCCCTTCACTTTCAGAATGGAAACTACATGTTGACCTTGCTTTACATAACTGCTGCTGGTAAACTCGGGTACTTGGACATTAGATGTCCCACCATTGGTGGGGAGCCAACAGAGACTACTAGAACTTCTGGTGGGGAACTGACCGGAACCACTGGTGGGGAGCCAATGGAGACTACTAGAACCTCTGGTGGGGAGCCAACAGAGACTACTAGCCCCTCTGGTGGGGAGCTGACTGGAACTACTACTGGAGAAACGACAACTACTTGGAAACCTACAATGCCAACTCTCCCTGACACTGCTCTCTACAGAGCCTCCAGCATGACTGTAGAACTGCCCTCTGAGTTACTTCAAGATCTAGTATTGAGTGAGTTTGAATTTCGCCCAAATACTTTGTCCATCCAACGATTAATCAGTAATGTCTTTTTATAAAGACATTCCTAAACATTTACAAGATACAGCTGTACTGTTGGTCTATTAATTTATATAAATTGTTTATGCATCTTTTGGCAAACTTAACTGTCTTTCATTGCATGTGACATCAGTAGCACAGCTTGGCTCTGCAATGGAAAAACAGCCCAGGCTCCCCTTAACCGCACCGTGAGGGCTCGGCACGGACCCAGCACAGCTCGTTTGTACAGTGGATGAGGCATATGGAAGCCTCCCAGGGTTGAAAAACATATTTCCAGCCCGGGATGTACACTGCGCCAGAGTGGCATAACGTCCTTCCACTTTCAACTAGTTCGGTCCCTTCACTTGCAGGATGGAAGCTACATCTTAACCTTACTCTACATAACCACTGCTAAGGGAGGTTACGTGCACATGAGATGTCCTATAAAACCACTACTAGGGAGCCAACAAAGACTTCTAGAACCACCACTAGGAAGACTACCAGTATCACAATTATAGGGGTGACCGAGGCCCCTGCAACTGCGGTCTGCACTGCCTCCAGTATGGTGGTGGAGCTGCCCAAGGAACCTCTAAGACTTGTGAAGGTTCTAGGTTAGTTAGGCTTTGGATATTGGAGGGGCATCATGTCTGACACTGTAGGGGAGTCTTTATGGCAACTTTCCTTTCTTTGTAGATAAATCCAACCAGTGGGTAGCTGTCATTGATGCTCCCAAGTACTGCAACTACACCTTGTCTCAGGAAAGGGAAGCAACTGCTTCATAACTCCCTACATGGCCTGTGATGTCAGGATACTGGTAATCCTTTTGTCTAATTGTAGACGGCGAACCCTGTCCACCTTGTGTTTTTGCACGAAATGATAGACCATGTGGCTTATGCCTTTGCATAGTTAATCAATTTGTTTTTCAAGACCCTGTCCATTCATCCAGGAGATCACCTAGCTACTCAACACTGTTCTGTACGATTTCTCTTCTCCTCCCTCCAACCAATAAACTCCTGGGCTGTGATGAAATGCCCCACTAGTGCTGGAGAACCAACAGAAACCCCAACAACTACGACCACTACTGCAGAGCCAATGACTTGCATAATGCTCATTTGCAAATAGACATACAACTTGCTTTTATTATTTAAGTTATAAAACCATGAGACAAAACGTATGTGTTAATACTACAGTTTATTTTTTTTATTTTTTACATACCACGTAATTAATCTCAACTAGCACAGGGCATCTTAAATAGAGAAGCCAAATGCCAAACCAGTTGTCTACCTGTTCTGAGGATAAATAGCGAGGACCGCAGGTTTCAGTGCTGTCAAAAGAAAAAAGAAAATGTATCTCCTTAGTCTATAGACATCCATATAAGGGATGAATCGCCTGAGTCAATTGTGATGAATTTCCAAAATTTGTGAATACACTGCCCTCCAGTGGCAAACAACAGTGATGTGATATTAGCCTGCAGCTCAAACCATTCCCAATCCACTGCAGTCCCAGTATGTTTATGCCAGATAATGCTACACAGGGAAAAGATACTTTGACAGGCTGGCTCACATAATGACCCTGTATGACCTTATTACATATATATATATATATATATATATATATATATATATATATATATATATATATATATATATATATATATATATATATATATATGCGCATATTTTTAACATTTTTAACATTGTGCTCAAGACTCATGTTATATATTTAACACTTTATGTCCACATTTATTTGTGCTTTTATTCAATTGGGGCCTTGGATCCTAACTGAATGAATGGGGGGGGGATACAAAATATGAATACATCCAGGCTTCATATCCACAGGTCTCCAAAGCAGATACCTTAACTATTGTATTCTTATTGGTGTTTAGATTTCCCTTTTATATCATTTTCTGTTTCAGTCATCACATCCTGGTGAACCAAGCACAGCTGGTACACCAGAGTGCAAACATTAACCTGCCCCCAGTGGATATAAGAAAAAAACATCAATAAAAATACTGTGTAGACTGGAGCAATAAAGTGTGTTTGTTTATATCCACTAGGAACACTAGGAGTGTTGCAATGGGACAGATCGGTGGTACATTGTGGTATGCCAGCTGAATCAGTGAGAAGACATGTTAGAGAGCTGAATTCAGGCATACCTGGAACAAGCTGCTCTTAATAAGTCTTGTGGACTAGTTTTTAAAAATTAACTGGTGTGTTTAACACATTTAAAAAAAGGAGAAAATGACTGAGGGGAAAGAATGATATGTAACTTTAAATCCATATTTTAAGGATACAAATAATTACCATCTTTATTTTGGCATGATTAAAAGTGCAGTGCATTCCTTTGTTCACATTATGTTAAACAAGCTATACATCTCTATATTTTTTTAGTGCTTCAGCTAAAATGCTATTGCTTAGATTCTACAAAGGATAACATTCGCCTAGTATGCTAGCAATATCACTGTTTAAGTTCATTTTCTCTTCAGTAGTACTACTTAAATTCAATTCCTAGTTATACAACAGCTACTTAAGTAGGTAATGAATGATGACTTTACAGTATTGTCCAAGTTAGATAGGAAATAATATGTGTCTTTGTTTTTCTAAATCTGTGTATATTTCAGTTGCCTGTTTGTTTTAAATCTCCTCAATCTACTCTTGCCTAAAGCAAAATGTCAACAAGTATTTTCATGGTTTCCTTAGCAATAGTATCCTTGGCGAACATGACAATTGGCCTCTATAGAAAGCAGAGCCAGATTTGCATGATGTTCAAAGCTGACTATAGAAAAATTATGCAGTGGCATACGTTTCAGTAACGTTATCCATAAACCAATATAAATGTGCAATAAACGGCATGATCTCATTTGCTAAATATTACAACGGCAATGTCTTTAGAAGGGCCTTTAAACAAATGTAGCCATTTCAGTGTGATATGATTGATTTACAGCCAATAATTTCAAAGTAGGGATGTTATGTTTTCAAAACAGTTTTAGCTTGCTTTTTAAACGTGTTTAATAACCAGTTACTATATTAACTAAAATGAACATTTGCTTGTAAGCTAGTTCATTAACTAAAAATGTGCCCCTTTAGTGTCCCAAATTCACATACACACATTGCACATTGTTCTGCCAAAAAAGGTTTTCAAGTAAAATATTGAACAAAACATCATAAGGTTATGAATAAATACAAAAAACAGTGTTTAAAAATACATTATTCGACTGTTTTAACATAATTACTGCCTGACATGTTATTGTGCTAAGAATATTTGAGGTCTTTCCTTGCTTTTTTACATTCATTGAGGATATGCAAATATTCTGAATAGAAGGAATCCTGCTGTAGGTCGGGTGATTACAGCAGGACCATTGAAGTGAGTTCCAGCTACTACACATGGAATGATTAGATACCAGGAAGCACAAACAGTATATAGGGTTGCCTTTGAAATATAAATTACAAGCAAAGACAAAAGATCTTCAAGACCGGTGATAATAATGCTAGTGCTAATACATGTTAATATTGGACTTGGTTAGCAACACTCTTTTAATGTAAGAATTAGCAGCATGCCTTTGGTTCATTTACATGACCATTATTAAACATATACACTTTAATAATAGAATACATGCACATGCAATGTTAATATTACAGGTGTGGTTTGAGGTCCCTTTGTCCTGAGATTTTGAACATCTAAATCCTGGTTCGAGATTAATATCTGGCTGTTGCACAGGCCCAGTCCCTGACTCCTCTAGTTCAATGGGGCAGATCACTGTCATCTTGATAGTACCTATCCCAGTCAGACACAGTGGCATCTGAAGTGATATGCAACACATGCACTTGAACATGTCCAATTGAAGACTTTAACCTACAAAACTACTCTGTTTGAAGCTTGGGTGGGGTGAATACCAACACATCCTGTACAGCAGACTCCAAGTTCAGCCTGGTCAAAATATATTGAAAACAACAAGACTTCAAGTGCCTCAAATATAATATGATACCTTTCACACAATAGGGCACACCGATTCAGAATATATATTAACATGTATATTTTAAACTAGGAAATTATTCTACCTTTGTAACAACAAAGAAATGTTCATTCTTTTGACAACACTAAAATGATATCCAGAAAGATTCAACTTATTTATTTAATATGATTGCAGATGAAAAGATGTAGGCCCATATATTCAAAGCGATGCACAGTCCCTCGCAAAATTTGTGCAGCACAAAATGAGTGCTTTTGCACAAAACTAATATTTTCCAACACGGCACAAAGTAGTTATGTGAAGTTGAAAATAGCAGTTTTTGCTCAATTCATAAATGTGTTTGTGCCTCGCAAAACCTCCTGTGCATTCATTACCAATACAGCAGAAATGCACAAGAGCTACGCGTGAATGTGCAGAATTGGAATACTACACGACAATGGACTGTTAACAATACCCTGCCCAGCAGCTATCATAGGTGTACAGTACATACCAATATTCCTCAGATGAGTCTACACTCAAATGTAAACTGCACATGGAAAGCAGAATCAAAGCTCAACACACAGCGGTAGCATTGGCACACCCAAAGTTGCATGCCCACCCCCACAAATACTGTATATAAATAAGCTACTAAGGAGAAATGAAACAATGGACCAGATGATAGTGTAGGCTATTCAACATATAACTTAAATAAAAATATATTGTAGCGACTTGCTAACTGGACAAGTGTCAACATGAAGGAGACGGACAAAATATCTCAGCAGCATCAAGCATCAAACTCCACTCTTCATTTTACAGACACGCGTCTGTCAGCTGGTGTTCTGAGTAGCTCCGACCCGTGCTCCTTACACTATACAGTACATAAACATATTTATAGAAGTGTGGACTGTAAAATAAACCCACAATGCTGAAAACACTACTCTATTCGGAAGCCCCAAGACAGGAATCTCAGCATGGAGCCGCCAAGAATGCTGCCTGTGGATGTAGTCTGCACATGTGTATCTCTTACTCATACTCCTGCTGAAAGCCCCTTCCAACTGCCCCCTCCACTCACCACACACCCTGCTCCTAACACACCTGTATAGCATAGTCAATAGCATGGAATGCAGATCGTGAGTGTCAAAGTATGCTTCGGATATCAATGAGAAATAAATAACAGTACAATAAATAAAAGTCAGTTGTGTCCTTATACCTGAGTGTGGAATTCCTGGGTGAGTGGCATGAAAAGGAAAGGGAGCCTTGAGAATGCAACTACAGGGATATTTTACGGATTGAGCCCTTGGTCACTGCGGCCCTTTGCCAGTGTTGCTGAAGATAGGGCACTTAGCTAAACGCATGTAATGGAAACATTCTGCGTATTGCTAGCCTGTCACGCTTATCGCAAAACGTAGCCATTTTCATTCAAATTTGGCCTTCAGAGCAATTCAAATAATTTTGTGCTCAAGAATATGAAATTTGTGCACATGCATACATTTGTATATAATGTTTATCATTTTATATGAGTACATCTTACCTATTCTAAAAAAAAAGAAAGAAAGAAAAAAAAAGAAAAAACCTGTAGATTTTTACATTTTATGCTGGATAGTTTTTCCTTTAAGGTGCATTTCCAGCTCATACCACAAGGTGCATACTTTCAACACTTTCCATGTATTCAAAACATCGCCTGTTTGCATGAAATGTATAACTGTCTTCAGCATTTTGTTTTTCCTTCCATTAATCCTGAAGGACCTGGCGTGTTGAGTGGACAATAATAAAGCATAAATAGGTATTTACTGGTTTCATAAACTGCTTGACTAAACGGAGGGAATATTGTATTGCCAAAGTGTAAGGGTAAGTACAGTGCAGCTAAGAAAAATCATATGAATAATACAGAA